>JAASFI010000138.1:0-52140 GCA_023333705.1 Globisporangium viniferum
CTTCCCGCAAGAGTGCCAGGCCGACGGAGTGGAAGGCGCGACGTACCTCTGCACGTTCGAGCAAGCGGGGCCGAAGGAGGGCTTCATCGGCTGGCTCTGCCGCAAGTTCTCCAAGAACTGGTCCTGCGGCTTCCTGTAAGCGAACGAGCATCATATGCAATGAGCGTCACCCTTAATACAAACAAAGTATATCGCTCACCTTTCAGTATTGTACGTATGGAGAGCTTGTGCCATTGTTGTTGTGAATGCAATCGTGAGAGTATCGTTGGAGAGATCCCGAGGTCTGAGCTGCGCAGATGGACACCGAGTGATGGCTTCCGATCCAACTGGCGTGCGCTGGGATCATCGACATGACGGGACGTGAGCTGATCCGCAAAGCTGGGGCTCCACATACTAAGAACGATGCAGAAACTCGCTAATGAGTGATGAGGGCCATCAGCAGCAGCATGGTCATGCATGTACGTCAACTTGAGAGCCGTGGACAACCAGGATCCTGGATCGATTGAGCCCAACTGAGGAACTAACTATTTCGACAAAGGCGCATAGCGAACGTGGGGGTCTGCCACTAATAATACCGAGTTGCCGTCCAGTGCTGGCAATGAAGTCCATTTCATCCGTAGTATCACAGAGCACTGCACGCGCGCACACCCACCACTTGCTTGTGTTGATCTTTTGGTCCTAAACTTTGACCTTGGCTTTCCTCAGCACAGTTTGTCAAAAAGAGCTCTTCGATTCTCAGCCAATCAAAAAACTTGTCTCCCTTTTCAACCAATTAAATCCATCCATTCTGCTGTCAAAGAAAAGCCATATTGAAGCAAAACAAGTCAATCAGTGCGAGCGAACGACTGAGTGAGCGACTGAAGCGAGAAAGAACGCGGCGAGCACACACACGCAGCAGCAGCAACGCTCAGGCAGTCAGGCGCCATCCATCACCCACAGACTACAGACCAAGGGGAGGGGGGCTCACGAAGAAGGCATGACACTCGAGCCCCTACACGCGGACGGCGGCAGCGCGCTGTTCCTGGCGCTCTCGCGCGACCCCATGGCGTCCGTGTCGCCGTCGGCTTCCTCTCGCGGCCCGTCGTCCTCTGGCTGTCTGCTGGACCTCGTGGAGGTGATCTCGGTCGACAGCTCGGACGAAGAGGACGGACCCGTGGTCGTGCCGCTCCAGCTCGTCCACGTCAAGCAGGAGACCGAGAAGAGTGGCGGCGGCGGTGATAATGGGGTTGTCAAGTACGAGCTGCGCGCGATGGACGCGACGGAGAACCACATTGTGGACCTGTGTTCAAATGACGATGACGACGAAGGCGATACTGGTCAACAGGCGGAAGTTGCCAACGGGTACGTGTACGAGCAGGACCGCCAGCGTGTCGGTGGCTCTGGCAAGCAGCTCAGTGTCGACGGCGCCAGCAGTGCGACGATTTGCTTCAAGCGCCGCAAAATCCTCCATGGCGCTACGCCTGGCAGTAGAGACACGACAGCGCCGTCATCTTTGTCCGAGAGCGACTCGGAGTTTGCGTTTTCCGACAACGGCGACGACGATTCTTCCGCTACAGAAGGTGGCGACGACGAAGATAACGACGAAGATGACGATGATGATGATGACAGCGAGGGCGAAGAGCTCCCAAGCGCTGGCGGTCGTCGTAACACCCCAAGAGCGCAGCGTCCACTGTCCCACCACCCTTCGTCGTCATCCTCCTCATCACCAAGCAGCCTCACGCGCGAGCAGGTGGACGAGATCATCCTCCGTGACGTGCAGCGTCTGGAAGCGAAGAAGCCCTGGCGCTTTGCCTACCGGTGCCTCAAAGTGCCTTTCGAGACCAACCGCACGGTCGACGCGTTCGATCTGCTCTTTGAGCGCTGGGATGCGTTCTGGTCGGCCTACGGTCGCGCGGTTTGGGAGCGGCACTTTTGGGCTCCGCTCAAGCCCGGGACGCTCGAGTACCACCGCCGCAAGCACCGCCAAACGCGCGCGATGCGCACTTTTCGTGAACTCGCGCGGGATCTCCACCATAAGCTCGGCCCGGGCTTCCTGCGCAAGCTCACGCACACGGCGCACGACGGCTGGTGGTACCGCAGCGAGCCGCTCGTGCTCCGCGAGCTCTTCTACTTGGACCCGCGCAAGTACAAGATGTACATGACGCTGCACCGCGAGCGGTTCCCGCGCGGCTCGCGCTTTGAGCGGTCGCTCGACCCCGCGTGGTGTCTCCCTGACGCAGAGCTCACGGGCGCGGATCGCGGCGACGGCGGCTGTGGGGGGATTGACGCAGCCTGTCTCGCCTGGCAGGACGTGACGAAGAGTGGTGATAAGGATGAGGAAGACGACGATGAGTGTGGCTGACCTGTCCAGTGAGTGCTGGTCAGTGCTGCGCACCTGGAGTGATGGTGCGGTGGTTTGCGTGGAGCGAGTGCTGCTGTTGTTGTTGTAGCTCAGTGAAGCAAGTGAAGTGATCATAGCAAGTCGACCTGTGGTTGTGCGTTTTTTTATTTGGATTTGCTACTTGAGTGTTAAGGTTTTGCTGTCACGGTCTGTTGGCTAACTGGAGGATGGAGACCCGCTGCGGGGACGTGAGCGACGCACGCTGCTTGAGCGCGAGCGCGAACTCCTTGAACGACAGGTCGTGGCCCACGATCTGCTGCATCCAGTCGCGCAGCATCTTCTCCTCGCGCTTGGAGATCTAATGTCACCACTTAGATTAGCAACATGGATAGTGATGATAGTGAGGGATACCCGACATCAACAGCCAGACTTTACCTGGAAGTCGATCCGCTGGAAGCCCGAGAGCATCTCGTCGGTCGTGATCGTCTGGTCGCTGTCGTGGTCGAGCACGAGGAAGACGTCGCGCGCGCGGTAGCCGTTGTCCTTGATGTACTGGTCCAGGCGCTTGAAGAACGGCGGCGGGTACCCGTCCTGCTGCGGCTGCGTGCTGGGGAACGCGAACCTTGAGAGGTCGAACAGGCCAGGCTAATATAATAGTGCATACAGTGCGACAGAGTGTCAATCATTAGCAACAGATCGCCTCGTACTTGAAAGAGCCACTAGAAAGAGATTGAACGACTGACAATGTACGTACAGTGCGGCGCTGCAGAGACGCCACGGACAGCACTTGCGCCTCGGTCGGCGGTTTGTAGGACGAAGAAGACGAAGAAGACGAAGAAGCGGAGGAGGAGGACAGTACCGATGCGCTTGCGGTGGAGGTGACGGTCGCCTCCTCTGTCTGGAGCCCGTTCTCGAGGCGCTTCTGCACTCAGCAAGTATTAGTAAATAGAGCATTGAAGACGCGTTGACATACTGGTAGTCAGCTAACCCAACACGAGCAAGCGCAACGGGGAACACGCGAGATGGTATAGCAACATACGTATCTCGCATCTGGAGTGGCGAAGGTGCTATCTGTGTCGAGACCTAAAGACAGGCAGCTGCAGCAGCATCGGCGGCTGGAGGTGGCGCACTGGCCCATGCTCACGAGCTGATCTTGAAGATGCAAGGAGGCAGTGGCTGCATTCGCGTCTGTTCGATGGTAAATGGAGGAGGGTCTTTTAATAAGGACGTTACGGTTCAAGACTACAAAACGCGCAGTCTTTTACTGAAAGCAGGCTTATTGAATCAAAATCGAATATATTAGTTTAAACCGTTTTATTCGGATAAAACCGGTAAGATTTGGTAAAACCTGGGTTTGTCTTAAACCTGATATTACGTGGCTCACTTGTTTTTTGTATGTTTGATGTAATCCTGGGCGGCCCTCCCGAATTTACATCGGGCATACTAAAACCAAGTTAGCCACATAATCCCCACAAAAAAAGCGCCGTATAAATTTGAGATATATTTCCGAAAAATTTCTGCCCAAAATACCTTTAAGTAAGGCTCTTCTCAAACAGCATTTCCGAGCCAAACGTGCGTTTCTTGGCACTCCCACTTCCACTTGATAAAGTCAGACAGATTCGGTCCCTTCGTCCTTTCGTGGTGGACACTTTTTGCAAAGCTCTTCAACTGCGAACTGGTGGGCTCAACACAGGCTCAGCTCGCGCGGTAAGACGACAGCGTCAGTTGGTTGGTTTACAGGCAACCGCTTAGCGAACTCCATACGACTTGATTGAGAGCGATGAAGGAGTTCTCCTTATTCAGCCTCAACGGCTCTTGGGAATCCTGTGGTAAAGCTAGCTTTGTAACGCTTTTGACACCGTGTTCATGTGAGGCTGGTCGTCTACAAGTGTCCTGATGTCTGGAAGTATCTCCGCTTAGCTATCAATGTCTGTACCTCCCTTGCGTCTCTCGATCGTATGTCTCGCCGCTCTCACCCAATGCCTTGGAGAAGCTCCCAGCAACTCCATGTTCTTCTACAGAAGTCTCTTGTGAACTCATGCTTGGCGATTATCGTCATTGAACACCTTCGCAAGAGTCAACACAAGTTTCAAGAAGAACAGCGAGCAGATTTGCCAAATGAAAAAAATGGTTATTAGTTAATGATGAAAAAGGAAAAACAATCACTATAGCTCTGGTAATTATAAGAGACCACGACGACGCCACCCACTACTGCTCGCTGCAACCAGCTTTGCTTTCAGCTCATGCAGCAGCAGCAGCAGTCAGAAGCGCCACGTCTCTCTCGCAAACACACTCACAACAGACCGCACCACAGCAACGCATCTAAGCGTGCGTGACGCCCGGGGTCGTGATGCCGTGGAACGCCTCGGCCTTGGAGCTGTTGAGCGCGGTGAGCACCTCCTCGTCGCCGTAGATCTCCACGTTCTTGCCCTTTGGCTCGTAGCCGAAGAAGAGCACGATCAGCGAGATGAACACCAGCACGCCGCCGAACACCCACATGATCGCTTCGAGCGACATACCCCACGAGCCAAACATCTCGGCACACAGGTATGGACCGCTGAACGCACCGATGCGACTGAAGCCCGATGGGTACGCAGCACCCATGCCACGGATCGCCGTTGGGTAGTTCTCCGGCGTGTACGCATACACGCATCCCCAGGCGCCGAGCATGAAGAACGACAGGAACGAGCCGCTGATGATCACTTCCGTCTTGTGTGGAGGCACGTAACCAAGCGCCATCGCCGAGGCGAACGCGCCGAGCAAGAACAGCACCAACGTCTGGCGACGACCCCACACTTCCACCAACGCCGACGCAACCAAGTAGCCTGGCAGCTGGAAGAACGTGATGAGCAGGATCGAGCGCCACGTGCCGTTCAGGTTGTAGCCATTGCCGTTGTCCGCGACCAAGACTGGCAGGTAGATGAAGATCGCGTAGTACGACATCGAGATACCGAACCAGAGCGTCCACAACACGGTCGTGCGCACGAGGAACGGCTGGCGGAAAAGCAATGCGATGCGCTTGATGTGCGAGTCTGGGAGCTGCGGCGCAGTCACACGGTATGCGTCCACGTTGTTGTCCAGGTCCACCTTCTCGTCGAATGGCTCCAGGCCGTGCTTGCGCTCAATGGCCTCGACGATCGCGACAGCCTCTTCGTAGCGGCCGACGCTCGCGAGCCACTTTGGCGACTCTGGGATCGTGAAGCGGATGATCACCGAGTACAACACCGGGATGCAGCACAGGTAGAACGTCTCGCGCCAGCCGATGTGTGGCGCAACGCCGTACGCCAACCACACGGCGATCATGCAACCGATGGCCCAGAACGACTCCAAGAGCACGATGATGCGACCGCGGGTCTTCGCAGGCGACAGCTCCTGCACGAGCGTCGACGCCACTGGGAGCTCACCGCCGAGACCGATGCCCGAGATGATACGGAAGATCGTGAGCGAGTTGATGTCCCAACTGAGACCGCATAGACCGAGACCGATCAGGAACACGACGAGCGTGACCATGAACATCGGGCGGCGACCGTACTTGTCCGAGAGCGAGCCGAAGAGGAACGAGCCGATGAACGAGCCGACGAAGACGGCGCCGCCGAGGAACGAGCCCTGGTGCGGGCTCCACGAGATGTCGGCGTTGATGAGGCCCGTGCAGTAGATGAAGATGAACGTCTCCATGGAGTCCATGGCCCAGCCGATGCCCGTGAGCAGGATCAGGCGGATGTAGTACCACGAGAGGCCGAGGAAGATGCCCTTGTCGCGCTCGCCGATCGCGTCGATGCGGCGCGTGATGCGCACCACGGCCTCCACATTGTCCACCGGCATGCGCAGCTCCGCCATGTTGATGTTGATGTAGCTCTCGACACTTCTTGGCAGGACGGACGGACGGCAGACGAACGAACGGAAAGCTCTTGCTTGACTGTCACTTGTAGGCAAGTGATCGCGAGACTGAAGATTGTAGACCAGTGATCGCGAGACCGAAACTTGGAGAATGAGAGTGTTGTGGGGCGGCGCGGCGGCCCCCAGTTTCCAAAGTTCCCAACAAACAAACCAAACAAGTCCCTTGTGCAGGCGGGACGCATAGCATGCACGCGACCAGTGGACTGGCTCGTGTCCCTCCCTGCCAGGCAGCCATCTGTTGTGCGCACGCGACAAAAGTACTGTACAGTGTGCACTCCCAGGTTTTGATACAACAACAATAGAGAGGGGAAGACGAGGCACGTCGTGCAGATGTGAGGGAACGCGAGGGACAGAAAAAGAGCGGGTCAGCCAAACCTCAAAGTTCAACAGTTGGGTCTCTCTCTCTCTCGCAAAAAGCAAAAAAGTTTACACCTTTTTAAATACAGAAATTCCCGATTTCTTACTCAAATCAAGTCAAAAAGGGAGCATTTATACATTATACAGAGGTATTCTCCCAACTCTTATAAAAAGCAAGTCAAAAAGGAAAACATGCCAGTTTCATCCAATCAGACAGCACGGATTTAGAGCAGTCTGATTGGTCAGCTTCCATCGTTCTGAAAAACCCTGATTGAGGGGTCGCCCATCCATCATGTTTCACTCACCCAGTCCCACGTGACTGAAACCGACCTTCTTGCATGCGATTAACACCCTATCAAACTATTTACAAACAAGCATAAACCTCTTTAGAAATGTATATCTAGATTGTAGTACTTTGCTTATTAAAAACACCACAAGAACCTTCTTATAACGATTCTTAAATGTCTAAAATCGCCACATTCATTGAACCAGGCGTCAAAATTTGCTGAACGGTTTATGAAAAATGAAACATTTTGCGATCTTGCTCGTCACAACCCGACAACAACAAGGACGACAAGTTTGTGAACCCAAAAGCCTAAATTCCCAAAAAAAATCACAAAAGTGCACAAAATCCATAGAGTGTGCGTGCATGCGGCAACGGCTGGTCGTCTGGCCTCATAAGCACGTGCGCTATAATTTACCAGGCAAGCGTGCCTGGTAAATTATGGTCGCAAAAGTGCACATGTGTGCGCACGCCACCCTTTTTGAGTGAGGTAGGCTTGTTTCCACGAAAAACTTGTGGTATTATCAAATCAGTTTGCGCTGATTTCCAGGAAAACATCTCAGCGACTTTCAATCCTTCCACGAGCACAAAATGTATGTGGTGTGCAAATTAGCACCCGTGGATTTTTTCTTTCCGACCAAAGAATTTTGACTTGCTGAAACTATCTCCAAGATGTTGTGGACCATGCCGTCTTCTCATTTAAAGATGTATCTGGCATGATCACAGTGTTTTCTGTATGTGAGATCTTTTATTCTTCCGAACGCTGCGTATCACAAGTTAGTTGATCGCGCAGATCCACTTGTTTAAACAATGCAGGACCAGCGATGGCGCAAGTATGTTATCAGTGTGATGAATTGCTGGCGCATTCGGGCTGAGATGTTTCGACCAGCTTGTGCGTGGTGGGTTTGAGCAATATAGAGTATACACTGAACCGGTATCTTGGTGGCGACAGTGGCCGTCCATTTGCGAGGTGGCTCCGCTCATTGGTTGTTGCTTTGAGCAATAAACAACTTGTTGTGCAAGTTGCAAGCGTGACGCCAGTAAACTGGCGTTACTATGTAATACCGTTTGCAACAACAATGCGCGCGAAACGTCGCGCAAAGTCTGTCGATTTGGTTTGTTTGGTTGGTGTATCCACTTGCTCGATCCGGTTTGTGTAGCCATCGCAGCAAAAGTTTGGTTGTTTTCCATCGAAAAAAGAGATTTCAGAAAACAATTTTTGTCTGAACAAGTTGAAATTTGAGGGAAATTCTTGCTAAAAGTTCAGTTGGGTACCACACGCACGGACCTGGTGTGCACTCTCAGCTTTTTTGCTTGCTGCGCTTTTGACTCTTGCGTTTTGTATGCGAGAGCTGCACATACACTTGTACAAGGCAGACGCCGTGGTAGACGTGGATGGTTTGGAGATGCGGGCATTTTAGAAATCTGGGAATGATATTTGAACATGCCACTGTCAGGCAAAAGTGCAGGTGTTTCCGGACAACAAGAAGAAGAGCAAAAGACGATCGGCAAATCAGAGAGCCATCTCTCCACTTGTTAACATACAGGGATGATTTGACAGTGCGGACTTAATATTCCATTTGACTCAATATTAGACGTCTTCAAAGAGGACATGTGGACTGCGTATTAAACATTTGGCGTATTTATAAATAGCAACAATAATCACGAAGATACTTGTTCTATGACATTTGGCACAGTTGCAGGTAATGTCTCGAATAGATACTCACTGTAAAACCTGTTCATGAGCATAACTGCACACATGTACATAATGCGTAAATTGAAGAGATATAGAGAATGAACTTATTGATGTTCAACGCAGTAATGTACGCAGCAGGGCTTTCTCTTTTGGTGCAACTCGCTTGCCCTGCAAGTCACGTTTTACTTCCATTTTTCAAGTCTTGACACTCTCTGTGCATGCACAAGACAACTATGAGCACAAAAGAGTAAGAGCACGTCCCAAGAGGGACAAAGAGCACATGCGTCAGTCAGTATCTCTCCTTTCTTGTGCCCGTTCTGCTATAATTCAAAATTGTTTGAAGGCAGGCTCTTCTCCAAACTTGCATGCGGCTTGCTTGGGGTTGAGTACGTTATGCATGCACAAAGTACGTCTGTGTGCATCCTAGTTGGTCATTTCTTCAGGTGTGGCAGAACGATCGCATTGTAGATTTGTAGATAATTGTGCTAGCCTGTTTAGACATGTTCTCATAGTAGGAAGGCAATCTCTGCCGATAACGTAATTTGCTTACAAGTGAGGCTTTCTACATCCATCAGAAATATACAATGCGTTCCCTTGAGCTCAAGGGTATGTAGGTATCGAAGGTATCTATCGTTAATGCAAGCTGTGGTAGTTGTGCGAATTGGCGTTGGTGGCAGGAACATTTCGACTCCCCAAGTACCACAATGGGATTTTACTCCGTTACGGGTGCCTAGATTTTGCATGCTAATCGATGCGAGGGCTTGTTTCCTTTATCGGAGGATTATGCGTATGTAGAGTTTGTTTCATTGTATGCTTATATAGTTTTGTGTGGCCCACACTAACGAATAGCAAGTTGAAGTTGGCAGGAATGATGGTGCTGTGTGAACGTCAGCAAACTTGAGCGCTTCACAATGTGAAGCAAGTGGGAGTCAGAGTGGCGATGCCAATACATGCGCCGCAACAGAAGAGTAGAAAGCAGTAGTGGTGGTTGACAGCTATAAATGCCGGCAATTCCAACAACTTCGGCTGGTTGGCATTGCTCTTTTATTCGAGTGGCGGTGGTTGGCTCGCTGAGAGAAGAGGTTTGAAGAAGCGCAAGCAACGAAACGAAATGAATACAATCGAGGGCTTTGTGTGTGTGTTTTATTCGTGTGTGTTGTTTATCATATTCACGCTTTGTCAATTTCTTTCGTTCGCTCTTCTTGCGCAAGTCTCCTGTAAAGCACGCTGACCAGTTCAGGAGACCATTTTTACAAACTATGAAGCACATTTCTCCTTGACATGGCAGGACTTTGCTGCATACACACACATACCCATTGCATGTATGTCTTGGCTCTACTTGCCACCGGCGCCAAAGAGGTCAAAGCTGTCGGCTTCTGCCTCGCTAGCTCTCTGTTGTGAGCTGATGATACTGCTGCGACTGCTGCTGCTGCCTGTTCCAGCTTCACCAAAGAGACTGTACGCTGCGCTTTCCGTAGGCTGAACACTCGACGCAAAGCGCCGGAAGCGCAGCACGACGGGACGAGGGCTCTGGCTCACGAGCTGCGCAAACTGCGTCGTGTTCGTCACGGTCATGCCGCTCACCGTGAGAATCGAGTCGCCCGGCGCGATCTTGCCCGTCGCCTGTGCTGGACCCGGTGCGCCTGACGGCAGCGCGCAGAGCTCGCGCACGATCACCGACCGCCCGCTCTGCTTGGCGATGATCCCGAGCGACGCGCTGGAGAACACCACTTCGTACTCGTCCTGGGCTGCCGATGATGATGATGGTGGTGCTGACCCGCCGCCAAACAGATCGTACGCGTCGCTATTCACGCCAATTGCACTGGCACTACTGCTAATCCGACGCGTTGGAGCCGCATTTGCACTCGCACCTGCATCGACCGACAAGCGGTGACTCGCGGGTGCGTTGTGGCTCGGAGGGTGCGCCTGGATGTCGTCGCCCACGATCACGACGTTCGTCGCCCACCAGCTCTGCGACTCCTGGTGCGTGAACGTCGCCGTGTACCCCAAGTTCGCCTTGAGCCGCGCGGTCTTGCGCGTCACAAACACGTTGCACGCGTTCGACTGCACCGTGAAGTACACGTCGCCCGACGTCAGCAACGTCGGCGTGTACCCCCACGCAAACACCACGACCGCGCGGTCTGCGCGCCACTCGTTGCGGCCAAACGCCTGCTGCTCGCCCGAGGACGCGCTGTTGCTGTCGACCACACTCGCGAGCGAGCGCCTGCCCAGCGGCAGGACGCGGATCTCGGCGCCGTCGTTCAGCCGCGTGTTGATCACGAGCGAGTGGCGCGAGTTGTTGAGGATGCCGAGCGCCACGCAGCCGCGCGCCTCCAGACCCGTGTGGTTCGAGTCCCAGTCGTACACGAGGTGCCGGATCTGCTCGAGGAACTGCGTGCTCGAGCGGCACTGAGCCAGCCTCTTCGAGTGCTTGTCGATGATCTGCGAGTTCGTCTGGAACTGGTACTTGAAGTTGCTGGATGACGACGCCAGCGACGGGTCAGTCTTGCCCAGGATTGTGCTCATGAGCGACGAGACCCCGCCCGTGACCATGCTCGTCACGAGCGACGTCACCTGGATCGAATCGATGAGCCCAAGCGCCTGGGACTTGACCGACTTGACGTAGAAGCTCGAGAGCGACTCGACCAGCGCCTCCTGGGTCGCCATGGCGTGCGAGATCTTGTACGCGTCGAGCGTGAGGCAGGCGTTCTCGATCTTGAACTTGAGGTTCGCGAGCCAAAAGCCCTGCGACTTGACGTCTGCGCTGCGCATGTCGCCCTTCTCGCGACTGAAGCTCACCACCACGCGCACCGGCTCGATCTCGCCGCTCTCAATGTAGATTTTCTGGCCCGTGATCGACGCCATGGACGCATCGTCTTCCTCTGACGCTGCGCTTGTGACAAAGTACTCGAGAATGTTCTCGTCGCTCTCTTTTTCTTGAAGCAAAGATGACGCCGCGCGCGACGACGAAGACATGGAGCGGCTCTGGAAGTGCGAGATCGTCTCCTTCGTGAGCCCATTCAGCCGGTCGACGAAGCGCATCGACGTCGTGATCTTCACGTCCTGGAGCTCCACGCGCAGCTTCTCGACCCACGTGTACTTCGCATGCGGCTTCTCGATGTACGTGATCTCTAAAAAGTACTTCTCTCCACCCCCACTACCGCCTCCGCCACGGTACGGATCGTACGGACCGTTGCGGAACACTGGTCGCAAGACCACTGGGTTGCTCGAGTTCGCCAGCAAGTCCTCGATCTTCACGCCCATGATGTTCATTTTCGCAGACGTGCCCTGCGGCGACACGTTGCTCTCCATGCTGATGCGAGAGATCGTGAGGCGCGCGACATTCTCATTTGTCGTGTCTGTAAACTGCTCCTGCATCCCTCGCATCGCCTTTTGCTTGTCAGCACTCCTTGCACCACTCGTCTCGTCCATCTGCTTCTTGTCCGCCACTGTCACGATGACGCCTGCGATCTGAGTGTGCAAGCTGAAAGTGTCCCAGCCGACATGCGTAGACGGTTGATGTCCTTGCGCATGGAGCGGCGATGCGACTGGAGAAGCTGAGTCGTCGTTGCCAACTGGCGCTTCGCTGATCACAATCACGAAAGTCGACTGCGAAATGCTGCCTCGCTTCACATTTACTTGCAGCGTGAGATTTGTCTTGCTTTGGACACCGGAGCTGTGCGATACTGTTGGAATCACCAAATCACTGGACGCGACCTGGTCAGGAGAGAACGTTTTGCTCCAGCCGTAGTTATTCTGCTCCGCGATGACCGACGCATGCAGCTTTGAGCGCGCACCCGTGACCCAATATAACGCGTACACATCGCCCTTAGCGAGAATGTGGTGCGCAGCGTTGCCCCCATCCCTCGCGCTGCTGTTCACTGAGTCTTCCAAGAGAAGCAATGTGTGCGGTGTGTGATTGAGGATCAAGTACCGCGGAATCACGCTCACGAGCGTCGTGATCGAGCCAAAATGGCGAGTCGAGTAGTCTGCAGACACACCAAATTCATAGAGCATGGTCGATCCGTCCTCTGTGCGTCGGTCGGATCGCAACGAAAGACACTCGTCCTGCCAGCTCAGCCTTCGTGGGTCGGCAACAAACCGCGACGACCAATTGCACGAGCCCATGCGCACTCGAACAACTGGTGGTCCGTTACTTGAGTCACTCGCGCTGGAAAACGCAGAGATTTGGGCATTCCCGACGAGTGCTCGCGCGCCGATTGGTGGGACGTACGCTTCGGAATCCATTTCGTTCCCGTAGACCAGCTCTAGTCCCGTCCGGTTGATAAACCACACCTCCGCGTACAAGAACACGTGCATGGACTTCGCAGTCTCCTCGACGACTTGGATCAGCAGCTTGAACGAACGCCCATCTAGCCGCTCGAGCATGACAGAAAACATTTCGCCAGACTTTGTGTTCGGGTGCACGAGCTCCACCCATTTGCTGGCTTTGCACCCTTCAACTGTCAGCTGGAACTGCGGTCGCTGCAAACTGTCGCTCCACCAAATGCCTCCTTTTGCGCCGACACCGAGCGTGTTTGCCTTGCTTGTGGACTTGTTCGTCCGATTCAAAAGCGGGCTCTTGATGCAGTACTCGACTTGCACTGGGAGCTTGTTGATGATCACGATCGGTTCGGACAGGCACACGACGCGCAGCGACTGCTCGATGGACATCGACACACAGAAAATTGCGCTGTGAACATCAGCTGCGCCATTTGAAGATGCCTCCACTTTTTGCTCGATCGCCGACCGCGTTTGCACCGGAATCGGGGCACTCCACGAAAACGCATCGTCAATGGGTCGCACGCGCAATTCCGTACCGAGAGAGAGCAGCACGGGGATCGCTGATTCTCGGAAAGGGTAGAGAACCCCAATGTCGACTGGCGAGTGCCACGTTGGATCATTCACAAGCAGCTGAATCGGCATCGACAGATTGTTGACGAGTTTCATTTGCGACGAGACAGAGAGCAAGATGCGTCCGTCGACAAGCTTTGCGTAGCAGTTGAGCGTGAATTGCGACAGACTCCCAGAAACATCGATGAGCGGGAACGCGCGCGAGCCTAGCTGTTCGAAGATGATCCCTTGCACTGGCTGGAAGGACGAATCCAGGAGCTCGATGCACAACCGCATATTGTCTTCGCGATCCGAGGAAGCGTATTTACGCACGACGCCTGATCCGCGACCGACAGTGTGCACATAATGCAGGTCTGCAATCTCTCCACTTGGCAGCACTTGCTTCTCTGTTGTCGATTGCCCGTTTGTGAGCCAGAAACGCAGCTGCAATCCAGTGTCGTTGCTCACAACACACGGCGCGTGCTTCTTCTTCTCATTCGACTCTCGATTGCTTGATCGCGGACTTCCACTTGTTGACATAGGGGATGCCGGAGGGGATGCCGGAGGGGAGCCTACAACTGCGCCATACGCTCTCCGATTCCACGCGCCACCGGCAGATGCAACGACTTCAAGTAATCCATGCGTGACAAGGAGATCGAGCGGCTGATTCGCTGTGAGAATGATATGCAACTCATTGTCGCTGGCTCGTGGCTGCCCTTGGGATACCATTTGAGGTGGTGTTTCGTTGTAAATGGAGCCTTGAAGAGAGACATCGAGTCCCCACTCTCGGCACATTTGATGCCACGTGCGAGTGTCTGGGTTGTAGTACGACATCATCATCACAAATCCGCCACCACCGGAAATAATCGTCGCTGGAGGAGGAAATGCAGTGCCTGGCGCAGGAGTTGGGGCGTATGTGACGTTCATAAACACATTGCAGCGCTGGATCTGCATCTGCACGAGCCCCATGTCACATCCATCACAGTCGTTGATCACGGTCAAGCGCATCGAGCTCACTTCGCATGTGAAGTAGCGGTGGATCTCCAAACCGTCTGCGTTTTGTAGACTCGAATTTGCAAAGGTTTTGGGCGACAGCACGCCTCCCGTGTTCTTCGCTTTTTCCAGCACTTTCTCTGCTTCGTCTTGCTGCTTCTTCAGTGCATGGCGCGCCAAACTCTCATTCATGTTCCGAAGCGTCTCGACGCCGATGCATCCGTCATCGTACGACACAAACATCTCGATCGGAGTGAATCGGAACGCGACAATTTGCTGCTGCTGTCCCGCGTGTGGAAACAAGTCACTGATCTCGACGTGCAGATCACACGGCTCCAAGATCTGAACCATCGTCGCAATCTGGACTCTCTGATCGCCGTCCGTGGAGTCATATGATACGCGGCAGCCTTGGCGGTTCGCGTTCTTCACAAGAACCTCAATTGCGCGCGCATCAACGACAACACTGCTCTGGATGTCGAAGTCAGATGATCTTGCACCCCCGCTCTTTTGCTCCTCGCTTTGGCTTGCTGGCTTCCACGTGTACTCGATCGATAAATCCGCACCAAGCGAAAGTCGAGGGCTCTCGGCGGTGTAAAATTCTTGAGGAACGTCAATCGCAACCTTCGTCGCTGACAACCTCACTGTCATTGCATATTCTGGTCCCTGCGCTTCTTTCAGGATCTCTGTGATGCTCTGTCGCCTCTTTATGCGCGAGCCGCTTCCCTCTGTTTGCAATTGAGGTCGGGAATCGATTGCTGCTGGTGACGCGCTTGGCGGTGACAAGTTGGTTGGGACGGTGAAGAAATCCACAAGTCCAAGAACCGCCTCGGGGATCAAAACCCCGGTTGCATTCGAGAGGTTGAGATCAAGCTCGCAGGATAGTGTTGCTTCGTCCCAGGAGTAGGTTACCTGGGTGGGTTGGGTGCACATCATGAGCATACCCTGAGACTCACTGTTGAGCTGGAAGTCATTGCTACCGTCCGACTCGGATAGATGACCCGAAGTAGTGACACCGGCGTGAAGAGACGTTGGAGCTTGACTCAATTCAATGCCATGTACGAGCTCACGCACGAAGAACGAGGCGATTCGCACTGAAATGCTTGGGCTTTGATTGCGGAGGAAGTTGAGCGACACCGCAAAATCGCTTCCGATAATCTCACTCACAGCTTTCTCGCCAGGACGCACAAAGGCACTCAGCGCCTCGTTTGCGATAAGATCAGCGCGAGTCGAACTGCTTCGGAAGTCGTGCTCTGGGGCTCGTCCACTCAGATCTTTTTCGTAGAGAATACACCGGAGATTCTTCATTGAAAAGCCCAGTTCCATCGTCACCGCTTCCAGGTCGGTTCTTGAGTATGTGTACGAGACACTTGGACGACCAGGCGGAGAACCCCAGCCGGCTGACGCGTCCTTCGCTTTATCGTCCTGACCAGTTGACGTTGAAGTAGAAACTTGAAGTTGCTCAGCGCCAAAGTTGTCCATCACCAAACCCACAAACATCAAGTAGTTACTTCGCTGAACCAGTAACATCAACTCTGACATCGATACCTTGATCGAAAACCGAGGAAGGTATGGGCTGTCTTCGTAGCGAATGTCCGACGAAGCCAAATCCTCGACGTCGACCACTAGATCCATTGGACTTGCCACCACACTTTGGTAGTGAAGCTTGCTTCCCATTGACGATGCAGACCCCAGTGACGAACCGCTTTCACCAGCGTCTGAAACGCAGAAAACGTTCACATTCTTCAACGAAACTTGCTTGTAGTCGACACGGAGCGAAATGCAATCGCTTCGACGCACAACGCTTGACGCAATCGCTTCTCCTGGGGCGATCACTCTCCTTCTTTTCTCAAGCGACCCCGCTCCAAAGTAGTGGACTGCGCTTGTTGGGAAATGGCGAAGACTGAGCAAGTCAGCCGTGATTTGGACATGGTTGGGATCTGTCAATCGCAATGGTAGGATCACGGTCGGCTTCTCACTCGAAATTTGGAAAACAACACCCGACTCGGCTTCACTGAGCAGCATTTGGGTGGCGCTGAAGAGCGTCTGGCTCACCATGGTACCCAGGATACCTTCAAACAGGTAGTCCGCCAGCTCCAGAACCTGTTGGTGATAGTACACCATCCGTACAGGCTGGAATTGAAGCGACAGGATGCTCTTGTCTCCAACTGAAGGATCGAAGGAGTACGAAAAGGTAAGCAA
Source organism: Globisporangium viniferum (assembly GCA_023333705.1). Taxonomy (NCBI): domain Eukaryota; phylum Oomycota; class Peronosporomycetes; order Pythiales; family Pythiaceae; genus Globisporangium; species Globisporangium viniferum. Next base: position 16,579 of record JAASFI010000138.1, read on the forward strand.
CGCAGCTTTTCGTGCTTTCTGCGCCGACGCCGGAGATGCTGAGATGGATTCGTCCAGCCCAACGAGTGGGGAGTACACTGGATGCTTCTTCATACTCAAATCCGTCGCGATGAAGTTGCCCAGGTAGCCTTTCCACTCATACGAAGCAACTTGCTGCCGTGCTTTGGCGTCGATAACATCCTTGCTCGCGAATTCCAATGATGCGTCCTTGACAGATAACTGCACCAGCTGCCGATTGATATCGTCTTTGTTGAAAGTAACGCTGAATTGCACCAGTGACGCTCGAATCAGCATCGACGGGATCTGAGAAGTGGGCGACACAGCAGGTGAGATAGCAATCGAGAATCCTTGTTCCCGGACCTCAGCACCAGTACCTTCCCCAACCAGAGGTATCTCGTGACCTGCTTCACCACCGAATCCTGGGAAATCAACAACAGCGGTTGCTCCAAACAAGTCGGCACCGACTGTGTGATGCTGAATCGCAAGCATATACGATGTCGCGATCCGATACAACAGCGACATGGACGACGGGTTCCACTGGACGTCCAGAACGTTGAACTTCATGTCGACGACCATGAACGAAGCCTCTCGATCCACAATCTGGTCGTCAATTTTATCATACGACTGCAATGTCGGCGGATACATGGTCACATCGACCGAGACAAGATGCGTTTCTTCAGCAGCTCCTGTCGACATCAGTTGGTGGAAGCACGACGCCGAGTCATACAGCATGTCTTCCATCAGCAAAGACTGAAGCCTCGCTTGAAGAACATACTGGGATGAGAACACCCCAAGATCGAAAGACGTCTGGGTAACCTTGAGCCGAAACGCATCCTTCACTGCTGATTCCCGCAGATTGACGACAATTTCTCCCAGCAAAACTTGCACTTGTAGGCGATACTTGTCAACGGTTGAGCGAAGACTGGCTTTCTTCGAATCGCTTAGACCTGCAACTTCGGTGTTGCTGGCAATTGGCGCTGAAGTGTTTTGCAATCCTGGATCGGTCTGTTGACTTCCACTTTCAGTCGATGAAGCCTGCGCGAGGATGGACGAGTGAATTCGTGCCAGAGTAATAAGCTGATCTTCTGCGAGGGAGACCGTGATCTGCGGAATCTTCGCTTGCACTGACACGTTTGGGTTCGAAGCTGCGACAGCTTGCTCCCTCAATGGTCTAAACTCTAGCGATGGAACGAGTGTCTCCACGCCAAAATCCAAATTGAGCTCCTGGACAAGTTTTGCAAACTTCCCGAAGTCGTCGTCTACCCAGTTCAAGTCATCCAGCCGCCCGAGCAAAATCTGGACGTTCTTCACTTCAAGACGCCAAAGCAGCGTTTCAGGCTCCAGACTTGACACCGACATTTTTCTCTTCAGCCCGTCAATTGACGTACTATCGCTCTTGAAAGAAAACTGTCCGAGATCGACCACAACGACGCTGGACTTTGGATCTTCGACGTTCTCGGGCACGACAAAGACCGGTGCGCTCATGTCCACGATTACGTCGTAGCCCATCTTCGCAGTGCTGCTCTTGAGCGTAGTTGCCAGCATCTCGTCTTCTTGGTCCGAGAAAATCCAGTCCGACACGGAAGACGTCGCGAAACTCCAGACTCGTTCCATTTGCTGCTCTGGCAGCATGCTCTGGAAAAAGTTCTGTACAACAAACAGAAACGACGGATCCATCATGACTTGAATCGGCATCGCTGACAATCGGGCTTTCAAAGTTTGGCGAACAGTGCTCGAGCCAGCAGCGATAGAAGATGCAGCGGAATGTTCTCTGGAGTTGTCTTTCCGGAGACTTGCATCAAAACTCACACACGGAAGATTTGGGTTCGCGATCTTTGCACCAGACGACAACGAACAAAACGTGTAGAACGCTGTATCTTTCGCGTTGCCGTTGAGGATCTCAAATCTCTGAAGTCGGAACTTGACATCCCACTCTTCGGATGGCTGGAAGTTGACTGCGAGCGATCCATCTACTTTCGCGGCGAGGAACGCGTCGAACTGCCCTGACTGATAAAGCGAAAATGAGCCGCTTTTCAATTGCAGCTTCACTGAAACCAGATTGCATCCTGGAGGTACTGTTTGGACTTTCTCCTTCGTAGCGACTTCGTCATATGCTTGCTTCAAGTTCGCCTTACCCTCCGCTGTCAGCACATCCGCGAGCTTGTCTGGCGAAGCAGCCGCAGAAGTCGACTCTGCTGCTGCAGCACCTCCAAAGAAATAGCCGTACCAGGAGCCTCCGCCGCTCGCAGCTGCTTTCGACTGATTTGCAGCCGCTGCATTATCGTCGAGTTTCTTCTTCTGGGCAGCTTTCATCTCTTCGTCTTCCGCGAAATCTCGCACCGCCATGATCACGTCAACAGGGTACACTTTCTCGTACAACTTCATGAAGTTCGACTGCTTTGACCCAGGATCTAGCGCAGAACCTTTGCGAAGCTGGATGCGAAATGCCTCAACGTACAGCTTTCGCTCCGCTGTTGCTTTCTGTATAGTCGACCAGCGCATGCGGATCTTTTTGAAGCTTGGCGCTTCCGCTGACTTCAGTCGTCGCGCCAACGCGAGACACGATGCGTAGTCCCACCATTCTCGCGGACTCTTGCGAGCGCTATGGAACGGACGACAGCGCCCCTGCAGAAAATGCGCTTCGATTGCGCGCCGCCCCATGAACGCTTTGTTGACAAAGAGAATGTCTTCGTACTGCTCGTGCGACAAACCGAGCGCAATGTCGCTGATCTTCGCCTGGATCGTGAACTTTGCGGCAAGCGAGTAATCTTGGCTTTCGTTTTTCGTCAGCTGAACGGCGAGTGAGCATGGACGAAGGATCCAGAGGCGATTCCCACCGCGTGACGATACAGCCTGCTGCTGCTGCTGCTTCTCCGCTGAGCGAGCCATCTCATGGACCATTTCTTCCATCGCTTGTTCAATGTTCGGCTGGTTCTGAAGCAATCGCAGGGATTCCTCCTTTGGCAGGCGGTCCCAATAGACGCAAAACTGCGACAGTTTGACGCCCTTGTGCATGAACTTCTCCTTCCGCACGCTTCGATCCAAAAACACCTCGTTGCCCTCGGCGTCAGTTGTGTGGAACGCAAAGCTCTTGATCATGATGCCACACGCAAACGGCGTCTCCGGGTTCGAGATGTTGTCTTCGTACCGAAAATGAATATCGCGGAGCGTCACCTACAGCAAGCAGCATTGTGAAAAGTGCTCGTGAGATTTCGTTTTCTAGTTCACAAACATCAATAGAACTACGCATCCAATCAAGCACGTCAGCACAACGTACCTGCAGGTTATCGACAATTCGTTCCGTCAGGCGCGAGAGAAACGTGCTCTCGTCTTCGCCCTCATGGTTGTTCTGCTCGGCAAAGCGGTTGTGCTGGCGCACGAGCTCCTGGCGCTCGATCTGGTTCGTCTTCGACTGCTGGATCTCATCGGCCGTCGGGAGCTTCGTGTTCGGGACGACCAGCGCGTAGATGCCCTCGATCGAGATCTGTACGCTCGCGCTGCCGAGCTGGTTCCAGGGCACGGCGACGTGGATGCGGCGGATGCAGCCCTTGATGACCGTCACGGGCAGCTCCAGCTCCGCGAGCGCGTGCGGCTTAAGGGACAGGTTCTGCAGCACGAGCTCGCCGCTCCAGAGCCCCACTTGCAACGAGTCGCTGCTGAGCCCATCGACGTACTTTCCCAACTGGGACTCGAGGATCTAATACGCACACACACAAGAAACAACATCAACCAGCAGGCGTTTGAAATCTGTGAGCATGAGTGAGTGTACAGAGAGAGAGAGAGAGAGAGAGAGAGACGCGGATACGAGGGCGAGAGCGTAGCGGCATACCGATGAGATGATGGCCTTGGCCATGGCGGACGCGCTGCGTGAGCTAGTGGATCTGCCGTCAGTAGAGATAACAGGCGCTCGTGCAGACAGACGAAGAGCAGAGAACGAGAATGTGAATGCCAGCCTGCGCTTTCCCTTCTTTTCGATTCCAGTTGAACCAGACACAGCATGGTCGAGGTAATCTTCCACAGCGCGATCGACGTGGCGTGGTTTTTGGGAAAAAAAGCGAATTCTGCATGAAACCCCGCGTCGACGTCAATTTCCAACCAGTCCAGAACGGAAAAACTCCATATTCTCCAACCCAGAGCCAAAATGTCTTTGAGTTGGAATATTTGAGTTTTTTCCGTTCGGATATAGTTTTTTTTCAGTACAGAACGCATCACGAAGAGCGTGTGCCGTAAACACCCGATCAAGTACGAATCCAAAAGGAGGATTTCGTACAGGATAGACTCAATCAAGTACGATTATTGGTGCGGCTTCCGATAAGTGCGTGCGGCAAATATCGTACCTATTCGAATTAGACCAATCCCGCCATTTTTTTGTGTGGGTTTTGCGCGCTCATTCATTCCAGGATTGGACGAAAAGCGCAGCAAAAATACCAAAAATGGCGGGAACAGGGCCGGCCTCGCGCGGTGAACGCGACGACGTCTCTGCGACTGCGGCGGCGGCGCAGTCCACCACCCAGCAGAGAGAGAGCGACGCTGCTGCTGCTGCCGCCGCGTCCGTGCGTGGGTACGGAGGAGCAGGCAGCTGTGGCAGCGACGACGACGAGGATGATGACGACGAGGAAGAGGACGACGAGGGCAAGAACCTCTACGCGCTGCACAACCTGGTGGAGCAAGGCGCGATTGACTCGCTCCGTGCTCTTCTGCCGCTGAAGAAGACCGTCGCTGCTGCTACTGGACTCGGTGACGAAGACGAAGAAGACGACGAGTATGCGCACATGCGCTCGATGCAGGTGATGGCGAATGAGAGCCTGCTGCTCGAGAAGGATGACATGGGCTGCCTGCCGATCCACATCGCGATCATCTACCAGCGCCGAGAGTGCGCGATGCACCTGCTGAAGTACTCGGAAGCGCTGACGAGTGCGATGCTGCGCATCAAGTGCGGTGACCTGAACACGCCGATCGTGCATCTGATCCTCCGCGTTGGCGCGCTGAATCCGGACTTTGCGACGTTTGTGATCTCGCAGCTTTTCGATGACGCTGCCACCGATGAGAGCACTTTAGCTGCGGGGTTCAGTGACGACGTGAAGGCGCTTCTGTTCGAGAAGATGGTCGCGAAGGACGAAGAAGGCAACTCGGTCTTCCATCTGTGCGCGATGTACGACCTGCCGCTCTGCTTGGACGTGTTTGCTGCGTTCTACGCGCGCCAGGCAGAGCAGCACCAGCAGAATACCAGCAGCGACGGTGGCAGTAGCAGCAAGAGCAAGAAGCTGTCGACCATCAAGCCTCTGCTCGAGAAATCTAATCGCGTGGGCTTCCGACCACTGCATTCCGCGATGAAGTTTCACAGCACGCAGGTGGTGCGTCAGCTAGTGGCAGACTACAGTGTGAACGTGAACAGCGTGACAACCTTGCAGCAGACGCCAGTGCACATTGCAGCGCTCGCGGGTTTCGCGGATGGCGTCGCGCTGCTGCTAGCAGACACGCGAGCTTCTTCGCTCGTGGACCTGACGTTGGAGGACAACCACGGGTACACGGCTATGCAGCTGGCGAAGAAAGCCAAGTTTGCGCAAGTGGTTCAGCTCCTGTCCAGCGAGAACCAGGACAATGGAGAAGAAGAAGAAACTCCACCACAGATGACGACAACAACAAAGTTCTTCTTCCACCCCGAGTCGCTGCGCCACTTGCCGATGGCGTACCACCGCCGTGGAGGTCCCGAGCCGCCGCCAGAGAACCCGGAGCGCATCGACACGCTCGTGGACCCGCTGTTCGGGATCCTGCGCTCGAAGGAGTTTGTGAAGGAGCACGTGGTCTGGGACTACGACATTGAGCAGGCGGACATCGCAGACGTGCTTCGCGTGCACGAGTTCCACTATGTGGACAAGATCCGGAAACACTGCGCGCAGCTCGCAGGCCCAGTAGTCTCAGGTGATGACGATGACGATGACGACAATGACGACAATGACGAGGACAAAGAAGGGTGCGGCAAGACGTTCACGCTGGACCCGGACACGGCGCTGTCCTTGCGCTCTTATGACGCCGCCACGCGCGCCGCTGGCGCAGTCTGCAAGGCGGTGGACCAGGTTATGAACGGCGACTGCACGAACGCGTTCTGCGTCGTGCGACCGCCGGGTCATCACGCTGGCCCCGTGGGCAAAGTGGTCTGCGAGAACGACCCCGAGGGCAGCCACGGCTTCTGCCTCTTCAACAACGTCGCGATCGGCGCCGCCTACGCACGCAGCCACTACAAGAGCAAGGGCATCCAGAAGATCGCGATCCTGGACTTTGACGTGCACCACGGCAACGGCACCGAGGAGATCGTGCGCCAGCTCGTGCCGCACACCGAGGAGCTCCGCTTCGAGACCCCGTACGGCGAGGGCAAGCAGATCGTGCACCAGTACAAGCCGTGGCGGAGCGAAGACGACGCGGAGAACGTGTTTTTCTGCTCAGTGCACGGATACGGTCATAAAGACCCGAAGCACGACCACGACCACGGGTCGGGACCTCAGGCGGCGTGGTTCTACCCCGGCTCGGGCGAGTCGAGCGTCAAGCAGGCACCGCTGATCTGGAACGTCGGGCTCGAGTTCTGCAAAGACGGCGCGTCGGCGTCGCGGCTCAAGTGGCGCAGCGCGTTCCGGGACGACATTCTGCCCAAGCTGCGCGCGTTCGCGCCGGACCTGATCTTTCTCTCGGCGGGCTTTGACGCGCACAAGAAGGAGAACGTGAACTGGGGGTACGTGTCGCTGCTGGAGCAGGACTACGAGTGGCTCGTACACCACGTCAAGCAGGTCGCAAACGCGTGCTGCAATGGGCGGCTCATCTCGGTGCTCGAGGGCGGCTACAACTTTCACGGCCGCATGGTCTCGCCGTTTGCGCGCAGCGTGGCTGCCCATGCGCGCGCGTTGATCCACCCGTCGCAGGAGCGCTGGGACGAGCAGGACATCGCGAAAGAAGCCGCCCACGAGCGTGTACTGCTGGCAAACTACGCGCCGTCGCAGGCGGCGGCGGCGGCTGGAAGCGGCAGCGTCAACACGATCAGCGTGCTCAGCGCGACCAGCAAGAAGCGCTCGACAGACGGCGCTGGTACAACTACGGCAGCAGATGGAGCTGAAGAGAGAGGCGCCCAGGTGTCCATGGCAGTCTCGCGCAGCAAACGCGCGCGGAAGGACGTCGACTACGTCGCACTCGCGGAGGAGCTCGCGCATAAGAGCTCGCGCAAGTGAAGGAAAGCAGGACAGCCAGCCATTGAGCCAGTGAGAATAGGTGACAGTGTCTTTAATGAACCCATACAGACTCACACATGAAGAAACCGATGCGTCAATTTACATACGACATGTGGCATTGTCGAGCTTGCACGATGAGCGAGCATCACGCGTACAAATAATAATAGAGCTGGTCGAGCCTTGCTGACGCACTCGGCGTGTTTATTTTGGCTCGTTCACCAGTCGACGACGACTTGCCGTCACGTCACTCCCACAGCAACTTCAACTTGCGCTTGCTTGTTTTTTGGTGTGGATCACACGAAGTGTACACATTTGAGCCCAGCAATTTGCTCTTGCTGTGGCGGCGGCAGCACAAATTGCGCCGCGTGGGTTGCATGTGCTTGCTTTTTGCTCGTGCTGGCGGCACAGTTTGCACCGTTGCGTGGTTGCCATTGTTTAGGACAACACCAGCCAGCAACTTGTGGCTGTTGTTGGAGAGTGGCGAGGTGGCGAAGGACGTGGTGGCATCGCAGCAGCAGCAATCATCTGCAGATTCAACTGGAAAAGCCAGTCCGTGTGAACAAATCCAAGCAAAAACGTACCCACAACAACAACTTGCGATTACCAGGTGATCAACGTGAAAAATCGCTCCAAGCAAGCAGGTCGGACGCAAGTAAACTTGCTCGTGTTTGCGCTTGTGCGATGACGCCCCATTTGTGGGCCATGTATGTCGGATGCGTGTTGTTTGTGCGCGTTGTTTGTTGCACAAAGGGCAAATCCCAGCAAGCAAGCACAAGTATCTCAAGGGGGTAATCAAGCAGCGAAAGCCTGTGGAGATCGCCACGCAGGATGTTTTGGACAAATCAAATTAAATAGCGCTGCCTGGACACAGTGAGCAAATATGAGAAATATGTTGAAAATTTGCGGGTATTATTCATAGAAGCTTCCAAATATACTGATTTAGTGATGTTTGATAGCGCATTTTGACGCTGTTTACAGACAGTTTCAAAGTCAAAATTTCGATGGGTTTGCAGAATAAATTACACGTGCGGACCGCTCCGTAAATGGCGGCTGCATGCGAAGTGCAACATCCACATGTCGCAACAAACAGCAACGTTCGAAAAAAGGAGTGTGTGTGGTTGTTTGCGTTGAAGTACATGGGCGATAATGTACGCGATGGCGTCTTGCCGTTCAAGCCCACTATCACAAGCGGTCGGTTCAGACCGCGGTTGCCATATAACGGTTCCTCGGTGAAACCACGGGTGGACCTGCTCTCCTCCCGCTCTGGTGATGAAGAACTTGAGAATGTTGATCGCTGCAGACACGTTGCGGTCCCAGACGCTGCGTGTACATTCGTTGTTTTGGCAAACGCGCAGCGTCCAGGGTCGGGTTCTTGTCTCAATGACGAATTGTGTCATCACTTGGTTGCAGCAAGACAGCTTGGAAGTCCGAAACTCATCTTGGTCCACAGTGGCAACTCGCGCGCCTACCTTCTTCCTGAGTGTGGACGTGGGCACTGATGGGCTTCCTCGTGCATTTGCAAGAAAATGAGCATCTCCCCACACTACAAGAGTCTTCTTGCATTTGCCCTTGAGGTCCGCGACGATCTTCTCGTAGGTCTTCTGTGTCTGCATGTACGTTTTCCGTCGCAGACGTTTGAAGCGCTGAGCACAAAAGAACTCCAAAACCATTTGGCAATTCGCAAGCACGTGACGAACGTGTTTGCAAACTGCGGTCAGATCACCGGTTTTCGCTGTCCCAACCTGTTTGTTAAAGGCGGAAACGGAAGAGCTCTTGTCGATCCATCGCGCGGTCGTTTTGTTGCGGTATTGTGACCTGACTCGTAGTGGAATCGACCTCGGCTCCAATTCACCATCTCATTCTTGATGTTGTCAGGAGAGCGTAGTTCCTCGAGAGCATGCTCGTTATGCACGACAGCAGTGAGGACCGGGTTGCGGCCCGGGTCGACTGCAACAACGCGCGTAGTACCTTCGAGCAAGACGCGCATGCGCTCAGCCTCACTTTCCTCGGTCGCTTTTGCAGTATCGACTGGATCACACTTCAGCCGAGAGAGAACGACAGAAGCGCTGAGGCCGTCGGTTGTGATGAAGGTCTCGAACTCTCTCCCTCCCGAAAAACGCGATGACTCGACATTGAAGTAGTGCGTCCACAGCTCCTTGCCTTTGAGTGCCTTCATTTTCATCAGCTCGCTGTTGACGCACTCTGACTCGCTCCTACCTCTCTTTCTTTTGCGGTTCGGCTCCATGTCTGCCAGGAGCTTGCTGTGTATGTCTATCAGAGTGCTGTTGTCGATGCTGATATTAATCGGACGGAGCTTCTTTTGTGGGAGGATGCTGAACAGTTCGAAGCCTCGCGCGCCGTTGTCTTTGGAAGCCGAGGCGTCCAGGTTATGGACTTCAAGGTCGCGAAGCACCGAGTGGAGAAAAGGCAGGTAGAGGTACGCCTTCGTAGATGCACGCACCAGCAGAGGGCCGATCTTGGTCCGCACTTCGGCACACAGTGACTTCATCCAAGCTACCTCAGCTGGCGGGATCGGAAACTGGTTATGCTGGAAACGCCGATACTGCGCAACGAGACGGTCTATGTGATTGTCAACCGATGCTGTATTCTCTGTGCAGGCTCTGATGAGAATCGAAATCACGCTCTTCATAATCTGTTGCTCGTTCTGTTGGAAGTACGAATCTGCTTCTGTTTCCTCTGCGTGCTGATGTATCTTGACCCGAAGCCACCGGGCAAGGCGACTGAGAAGGTTCAACCACAAATGGATACCTGCACCTGCAAGTTACAACCTTGGTTTCGGACTGTATTCGAAATCGAAAAACCAACACAACAACAAAATCATGTTGCTCAAGCAACAGCAAGAACAACACGCAAAGCAAAGCAAGCAAACCAAACAAGCAAGCACGCCAAATCCACAATCACCAGCTCTAAATTTCGCAGCACACACACACACAGCACGCTGAGCTGCACAAATGCATGCGCTCTCTCCCTCACTGACTGCACAAACAAATGAGCTGCTTGTTAAAAATCAATGAGCGCATCGAAATAATTGAGCTCGTTCGTGGATGGATAAGCGGTAACGCTGCTGTTGGCCGAGGATACTGGCATAATTAGTGTTCTCGTTTGATATAGAGCGAGGAACGAGCAAACAAAAATGATCACCATTTCCAGCTTCATGTTCTTCAACACGCAACAAGAACAAAAGGCCACCAGCAAATACAAACAAGTGCACACTTGTGAACCAAATCTCTTGATGCATCCGACTTGTTGTCATAGAGAGACACGAAACAAGCAAAACACATTCGCTTTTCAAAAAAGGTATCCATCCCCAAACTCAAATGCACCACACAGTGTTCAGCGAAATGCACACACACACACACACACTCTCCCGCCGGTTTGAGTGAACCAAAAGTGCAGGTTGAAAACAAAAGATCCGCAAACTTGGGACTGTGCAGGTTGAAGCGAGAGGGAGCGGAAGATACCGTGTCAGACGGGTAAATTACCATTTCACTCGGATTGGTTGAGGCCAGATACGAGAGGGAGGAGTGATGATGATGCGGGGGGGATGCGCCAGTAAAGTTAACCCACTATTTCCAGTTACAGTATCGCTCAACCTACACTTTTTTTACTTCGATTTTTTTGTGGACCTGTCCAACGCCGAAGCCTCATCTGCAGCCATCTTTGGATGCTGTTGCCAACCTCCTCCTCTGCCTTTTTCATGTCCGTTTGGCTCGCGGTTGCTTGGGGACGGACGGACGGCTGCACGGTCCTCATGTGCAGGTGGTCTTGTCCCATCCAGAGCCAACGACAAGCAGGCTTTGCTATGCGCAAGGAGCGCACAGTGTGTGTGTGCATGCTGCCAATCAATCGGCTGCTGGTCTTGGTTGGCCGCGTGCTTGCCCTCCATCCATCCACCCATCCAAACAGATCCAACAACCTCAGCGCGGCTGGCTGGTGGCAAGCGCGCTGCGTGGAGGGAGCGAGCGAGCGAGCACGTGGGATATGAATTGCAATGCGGGGGCCGTCCGACCACATGATGCACTCGCAAAATCCACAGCCACGTACGACATTGCCAGGCAAGCAACAGCAAGCGCTGTCCCAGGCTCCAAAAATACTCTCTCTCTGCGCCATGTTGCGCTTGAACTGTCCTTGCTGCTTTTGTTTGTTTGCGGCCTTTTCAGTCCAGCGCGCGGCTCTGCTGTTGTCGCAGAGAGCGGATCGAATCTTTTCAGCGCAATCGAATGACGGAACCTGACGCTGCGGAGTGATCACGACTACCCAGAAGAAGATACGGACGGGGCCACATAACATTGCACTGCAAACGGAGCAGAGCTGAACGGATGTGACTCGACTGAGGAGGCTTGGAGTTGGCTCAACGCGGACACCTCGTCCCAATCTGGGACGGCAATTCCGCCCTGCGGATGGATGGATGGATGGAGACCAGATCGCAGCAGCACCACTACCACTCTCAAACCAGATCCGTTCGTTCATCCATCCAAACGGATCCCCGGATCCATCCAGGCTGCCTCCTGAAATGGTTGGATGGGAGCTGGCCGTGTGCTCCAGCTCAGCTGCACTGAAGGGCATGACCAGCCCTTAAGTGATCCTTTCCCCCCGAGACCTCCTCACCATGGAGCTGCTGCTCAAATAAATCAGCCACCTCCAAAATAAAGAACAAGCTCTGCTCATTTGCTTGGTCTTTTTCAGCGCGCGACGCGCTCCATAATCCTGCCTTTGCAGCCCTGCAACTGCGTCGAAAAAATGAACTTTGGTCAACCAAACAAAAAAAATAGAGCCCAACAAAAACCGAAAATGACGGCGTCTCTGCCGCTCGTTGGCTCCCTCATTTGCAGCTTTTGCACTTCGTAGCGTGGCTTCGAGGGCGGAAGATGGAGAGTGAGTGAGTGAGCGTTCTGTTTTTTCTGTGTGGAGTTCAGATCGCGCGGCGCATTGTCATCTTCCAGGTCCAGGTCGAGGATGGAGCTCTTCCTGTCGGAGGCAGCCGCACTTTTGCATTTTTGTGGCCGATTCACAATCCCTCAAGTGGGTCCAGTTTTTACCCTCACTCTCAGCTGGCTGAGTGTAATTTATTTTTACTTTTCGGTCAAGTGCGAAACCAGCTGCCCTAGCCCTGGTCCACCCAACAGAATGATGGTTGCGGCGCGCCAGATGGCTTATCTTGAATGAGCAAACTGCTCTTGCCAAAACCAGATTGGGAGAGTGATGGTCGCCTTGCCTCCACGTTGAATCCATTCCCAGCCGCCAAACCGCGTCGCGCAGTTTACGCGCGCTGATTGGCGGGCGACAATCTGTCGGCCAATCAGAAACGCCCACGCCCATCGTCGCATCACCCGCCCCATCCAGCTCGGCCATGTGCATTTCATGTGCTCGCTGCTGCGTGTTTGCGTCTTGCGGACGACGGGGTGTCGTGCTCGCGTCTCGCATGGAAAACTCTTGCGGCCGCGTGCACGCGCCGCCGTGTCGTCCGTCCCGGACAAGGGCTCGGGGAGCCAGCGTACCTGTCCCATAACACAAAAAACTCTGAACTGCCAGTTTTGACTTTGACCTCGCAAAGCAGCGGCCAGATTCTACTTTTCAGCCTTTTTTGTGGCCGGCACAACAAAAAGCCACCCCATAGCGTGCCACTGTGCTTACCAGAACCAAGTCAAAAATCGAAGCGTAAATTACCATTGTGGGTGGTAATTTACGCGATTACGATATCGAGCCCAAAATTTGGCATTTTGTATCCCTGCCAGCCGGCTGGGCCGGCCCCTCCCCTCAAGCAAGCGTTTCGGCCCACTCTTGCCAGCAACAAGCAGCAAGCCCATCTTGAACTTGCGACTCCCCTTTGCTTGCGCTCACTTAGGAAAAAGACGGCAACCCCACAGGTCTCACTCAACCCGCACAAGCCCAACAAGCCAACAACACACACAACAACAACAGGAAGCAAGCGACATGAAGGACACGTTGAACATGGCCTCGCCGCCGCAGACGCTCGGCCTGAGCGTGACGCCCACCGCCGCGAGCTCAAGCGCGAACGCGAACATGAACCGCCGGCCGCGCGCGCAGAGCCTGCAGCAGCACTTTGGCGACACGAAGGCGGCCATGGCGGCGCGCGACTGCTGCTCGTCCGGCTCGTTCGTGAGCAAGCTCTTCCGCATGGTGGACAGCGAGCCGTCGACGATCGTCTCGTGGATTCGAGGTATGTTGTTATGATGAAGGCTGCTTGGTGATAAAGCGTGAGCACATGGGTTGACTTTTTGTGATGTGATGTGACTTGTCATGACAATAGGTGGCACGGCGTTCTGCATTGTAGACCCCAAGATGATGGCGGAGCACTGCCTGCCCAAGTACTTTCGCCACCGCCGCTTCTCGAGCCTGATCCGCCAGCTCAACTTTTACAGCTTTTACCGCGTGCAGGAGGGCCAGCTGACGATCTACCAGCACTCGTTCTTCCGCAAGGGTCGCCCGGACCTGCTCGTGCACATCAAGCGCCGCGGCGCTGGCAAAGCCAAGGACCCGTGGTTCGACCCGCTCGCGAACCAGCAGCAGCAACAGCAACAGCAGCAGCAACAGAGCGTGACCGCGTCGCTCAACAAGAACACCAACACATCGACCAGCAACGGCAACGGCAACCCGTCGCTGAACTTGTCGCTCATTGGCGTGAACGCGTCGACCATGAACACTTCAAACGGCATGATGTGCTACTCACCAATGTCCAAGCGCGTGATGATGGAGAACATGTCGCCCGCGCTCAAGCCTGGCATGGCCCCGTGCGCGCCGCCACCGATGGTGAACTTGGGCGGCTCGATGATGGGTGGTCAGCACAGTGACGACAAGATGATGGCGTCGAAGCAGCGATGGGAGGCACACAAGGAGCAGCAGGAGCACAACAGCTTCTCGCTGTCGTCGGCTATGCAGATGAAGAACGAGCTGTTCTATGGCGACAACTCGCACAGCCCGATGATGAAGCCAAGCGACGGTGGCTTGATGCCTGTGCCGCTGGACCTCGACATCCAAGACTTTTTGACTGAAGACTGCAGCATCAATGCAGGAATGAGTGAGATGAAGAGTCAGTTTGAAGATCGCCTCTGTGGCAACAGCATGAGCTCGTCGATGATGCCGATGCACGCCAAGCACGCGATGGTGTCTCGAGACCTGCTCAAGTGGGACGTCAAGTGCGAGGACTCGCACAGCAGCCAGGTCGCTGGGCTTTTGAGCAGCCACGAGGACAACACCACGTTCGAGGACGAGCTGCTGCTGGACCTGGCGAACGTGGAGCCCGGCGCGTGGGAGGTGCCGCTGTCGCCGCTGAATGAGGAAGAAGACATGATGCCGTGGCTGGACCTGTGCTTTTAAGGCTCGCCGCGTCACGTGAGAACCCTTTCTTATTTATGATGACGACGTGCTTGGGCCAGCCAGCCAGCCTCACGAGCAGACAACAAGCAGCGAGAGTTTTATTATGAGCGCGCGCCTTTTTAAGTTAGTTTAAAGTCTATATTTTGCCCATGTAGGAATGTACAGTAGCTGGTAGTGTGTAGGGAGTAAGCACAGAAGAACAGGTAGTGAGTAGTCGATTGAAGTAGGTAAGAAGAAGAAGACAAGAGACGTAGTTGTGGCATGAGCCACCAGCCAACAGACAGACGCATTTGAACGCAGATCCCCCTTTCCTCCCGCTAGTCGACTTGCCACCTCGTCGGTCTTTTGCGAAAGCTGCCATCGCACACCCTCTTTGCCCATTTACCTTCACATTCTGTCGCTCAAATCCGAAGAGGTCGTCCAGCCAGCACAGGCTCTGAAAATGGAGACCGTCGCAGTTCCCTCTTGTCCAGTTGACGTCGCCATTTCCAGTTCCAGTTCGTGTTCAGTGCAGCGAACGGCAGCTCCAGCCTGGCCGTTGGGATCGCCATCGCACTCGGGTGACTTGTCCAGTTGGAGGATCTCAATCAAATCAAAAAAATGCCACCACCCTTGTCGCCAGATGCCGATCAACATCTCGTGATGGATGCTGCATCCATCGTGTCGTTTGTCCATCAAGCGCACGACTGAAACCGCATCAGACAGGGAGGTGCCTCTGGAGCTGCACCCAAAAGTATCTGAAAATTTTTTCTTGATTTTCTGTGTTTGTTGGACGCCTTCGACACTTTCCAAGCCATTCGAGTCGCTCGACTGTCTGGTGTATCCATTTTAAAATCCACCGACTCACACGCGTGCAACCAACACCCGCATGGTGTAAATCGTATACCCAATATCCACAACAGTATTTGCATGAGTATCCAATACACCCAGAAACTCTCAAAGCGATAAAGCACCTCAGTTCATTTGCCTTGCTCTTTTTCTCGACGAGGGGGCGAGCTGCTGGCCTAGTATTGAGAATGAGCACACACACACACACACACACAGCACGCAGTATGTACTACAGAAGTACACGCTGCAAGAAAGAGAGCTCGTTGGCAGAGAAGCGAACTACAGCAGTGCGAGCGCGAGCAAGCTCACCTAAGCAACCAGAGACTGGTTGTCTTGGCGATCGAATGCAAGTCTGTGTCGCAGCAGAAAAGACAAAGGAGTTGTTTGTCTTGGTACGTTTAGGACACTCAGGTCTCTGCCCTACAAGATGTCGACTCTGTCCTACATTTACGATACGAATGAATGTCCAAATGGGATTTAATTTGTTCTAAATTATCCTCCCTAAGCAAGGACAGCCACGCCTGAGATCACTGTGCGAACCGCTCTGCTGCTGACGAGGTGACGAAGCAACGCCGATACAGCAATCGAGGCGTCTCAGGAAGACACCCTTCGAGCGAGAGCTGCCTGCAATCCTCCGAGACACCCGATGCGGCCAGTGGTGGCAGAGCCCAGCCGCTTCCAGCCGAAGCTGCTATGCTACATGTACAGCGGCTACTGGGTATCTTTGGAGTACGTCTCAAGCGTGCTGTTGTGTTTGATCCTCGATTGAATCTCGGTCTTCGTTGGTTCTCGCGCGCGCCGAGGTCGTTCGTTCGCCCCTTCTGTCGGGCTCACTCGGTCAACCCCTCCAGCCAACGCTCGCCTGCGAGAGTGACACTTAGGGCGACCTCCCATTCTCCTCCCCATTCTCCAAACGAAGCGGCAGCAAGATCTAGACACGAGGAACCTCTCGGCCTTCGTTGCCAGCAGTCGACCAGAAGGGGGAGAGAGAGAGCTCAGCGGGTACTTGGATCTCTCTCAAGAGCATCAGGAACCGACGGTCGCTACTGCATACAGCCAGGGCGAGCGAGATGAACTCTCGCATCGAGATGGCCTCCCACGGCTGCTCGAGTTCTCGCTGACACCAATGTATTGGCTCGTTGCTTGAATTAAAAAATAAGAAAAAAAATATATACCTGTCGTTAATTCATTTATCCATCCATTGTCCTATCTCCATCCTATACAAAACCCCCCAGCAGTGGCGGGTGTCCCAGCTACTCTACGCCTCTAGCTTAGTACTTGAAGATGGACACCTTGCCGCCCGGTGTGAGCCCCAGCTGCCGCTGCTCCTCGTCCTTGAACGCGGTCTTCCACTGCTTCTTCTCCTGGCGGCGCTGGCTCTTGAGCGCCTTCACGGCCACCTTGCGCGCCTTCTTCTCCTCGTTCGTCTCGCTCTTCTCGCGCTTGCTCAGCAGCGCCGCCGCCTCGGCCGCTTCCTTGGTCTCCCGCGTCTCCTTCTCCTTCTTCGCGGTCTCGAACACGCCCAGCGGCATGCCCGTCTTCTTGGACAGCACGATCGTCGACTTGCTGTTGATCCCACCGTTGTTCGCCATGGCCAGCAGCGCGTCGGTGTCCATATTGGCCACGGCGCTGCGCTTCTTCTTGCGCTTGCTCACGTTCTCCTCGCGCAGGATCGTCGGGTGGTTGTCCAGGTTCGAGTACGTGCTCACGATCGTCTCGCAGTCCCACGTCTCCTCCTCGCGTGCCGTCAGGTACGCGTTGCGCGTGTACAGCGCCTTGAGCTCGGCCTCCAGGTCCACGTCGTCGTCCTCGGGCATCGTGTCCCCACCTTCCGCCTCGGCGAGCGCCTCGGCCTCCTCGCGCTCCTTCTCGCACTCCTCCAGGATCTCCTTCAAGTGGTTACCTGTGCGCAGTGGGTTGCCGATCTTGCCCTCGTCGTTGAGCATCTCGAGCCGCACGGTCACAAAGTCCTCGACGATCGCGTCGAGCAGGTCGCCCTCGAGCACCAGCTTGCCGCGGGTCTCCGGGTCGTCCTCCTCCAGCTCGCCGAGCTGCTCGTCGTCGTACTCCTCGGCAAGCGTCTTCTCGAAGAGCGCGTCCAGCACGCGCTGCTCCTCGGCCTTGTCGGCCTCGTCGATCTCGTAGTCCTCCTCTTCGTCGCTGAACTCTTCATCGTCGTCCTCGCCAAACTCGTCATCATCGTCCTCATCGTCCGAGAAGTTGCCGCGGAACTTGGGCACGCCACTCGCCGCCTCCATAAGCTTGGCGATGTGCGCGTCGTAGTCGAAGCCGTCGACCGCGCTCTCCTCGGGGTCCACGACCGCAGCCTGCGCCATGAAGTCGTCGTCGATCTCCTCGAACGCCTCGTCGTTGATCAGCGCCTCGCGCAGGTCCTCGTCCATGAGGTCCGTCGTGAGCGTGATCGCGTCCAGCAGACGGTCCTGCTCCTCGCCGCTCGGGAGCACGTCCTTCGGCAGCTCCACACGGCGCGCGAGCTCGCTCTGCGCCGAGAACTGGCCGTCCGCCGAATAGAACTTGCCCTTGCCCATCTCTTTCAGGTGCTGCGTGTAGTCGTAGCCGTCGCGCACGATACCGTTCTCGTCCACCAAATCCTCGGCCACGATGTTGCCGAAGCGCACCTTGCGCACAGGGAACGCGCTCTTGGCTACAACTGGCGCCTTCGCCTTGGAGCTCTTCTTCACGGCTGTCGACGCGGCGTTCGAGGGCGACGAGATCAGGTCCGGCATCTCGTCGTCATCGCTGTCCAGCTCGTCGTCATCGTCATTTTCGCTGTCGCTGCGGAACTCAATCTCGATTTGTTTCTATAGTATGCCGATCGATCAATGTGTGAGTGAGATGATGAGGGCGACGCGCATGAATGGCAAAGGACCAAACACAAGCACGAGAGCAACAAGAACTGTACGCACCTTGGAGGAGAGCAGCACGTACTTGGAGGCGTCCGGGTCGTTGGCCTTCGGGTCGCGCTGACTGCGGTGCACCACGTGGAAGTGCTGCGCCGTCTTCTTGTTGATAAACTGCTTCTTCTTGCCCTGTTCAGTTCGTCCATTCATCAGCACGAGGCATCATACAGTCAGCAATTCCGTCTCAAACGTGTGTGCCAATGAGGCTGCAAGCCACAGCCACACGCGCGCACTCAGCACTGAGAGCACCAGCCAGTACAGCAGGAGCGCCTGCTGATGCTGCTCCTATATGGACATGCGTATGGAGCCAACGCATAGGCGAGAGGACGACGCACCATGTTGCCTCTGTGCTTCTCTTCTCTAGCGGGTGATGCTTGCCAAACTGCTACTGCTGTCTGTAGCTCTTCGAGGCACAGGTGGGAATGGAAATGGATGGAGCGGTGAACAGAGTGTGTTCGCGCGACCTTCGCACGACATTGCGGTGGGAAGATTACTGGATCATGCGCGCGTCGCATACACTTCGAGAACAGAGCCATGCATACTCAAAGAGCCGTGCATATACTTTCAAATACAGATTCATTATCTTAAATTGTACGTGAACATCTCTGTTTTTGGAATAAGAGAATCACGTTTTGAATATTGTAAAGGGAAAAATAAAAATGGCGTCACTCTGATGATTCCAAGGATGGATCATGGACCCATTTCATATGTGAGCACCTTGAATTGGTTGATGAGCCTGTGAGAATGAAGTTTATTTGATTGATTTGCAACCATTACCAACTGACTGCCTCTCCAACGAACGCGTCCATAGCGAAACCACAATCCCTCTAGAGCTTGGCGAGTGTGGCCGCGACCTGCGCAAGCCCCGCGGCGTTGAGCGAGTCGGCCGAGCCGCCGCACGCGTCCACGAGCTTCTGGAGCTCCTCCATCTCCACGGCCTCGCAAATCTCCTCGGTCTTGACGATGTTGATCGCGCCCTCGACGCCCTGCTCCTCGGCGGCCGCCATGAGCTCGCGGAACGTCTTCTTCACCTTGCGGAAGAGCTTCTTCTGCTTCTCCTTCTGCAGCTTGGCGTTCTTGCGGCCCTCCTTCTCCTGCTCCTCTGCCTCGCGGGCGATGCGCTCGGCCTCCTCCGCGGCGCGCTTCTCCTCCTCGATCGCGCGCTGAATCGCCTCCTCCTTCTCGCGCTTGATGCGCTCCTTCTCGTCCTTGACCGCCTGCTTCACGCGACGGATGCGCGGGTCCGCGGCCTGCGCGCGGTCCACGAGGTTCGCGAGACGCGTGTACTCGGCTTTCTTCTTCTTCTTGGCCGCGGCCTCGTTCTTCTTGGCCATCCAGCGCTTGTGGTCGCGGTGCTCGGCCGAGTCCACGTCGTGCTCCGAGTCGTGCAGGAAAATGCGCCACGAGTCGAACTTGTGCCAGAAGTCGTAGAACGCCGTCACGGTGTCCATGTCGGTCTCGTCGTTGCCGAGCGTCGGCACCGGCTTGGTCTCGGAGAAACGCGCGTTCGCCTCAAAGACCGGGCCGTACAAATCGTAAAACGACTTGCCCGTGCCGTCGTTCTCCTTGATCTTCTCCGAGCCCGTCGGGATCCAGTCGTCAAAGTCGCACTGCGAGTCGTACGCGCGCTTCTTCGCCGGGTCCATGAGCGTCGTGAACGCCTTCTGCACCGCCAGGTAGTTCGGGTCCTTCTCGGTCTTACCCGTCTTGTCCGGGTGGTGCTCGATCAACACGCGGTGGTACGCCTTCTTGACCTGGTCCTCGGTCACGTCAAAGCCGAACTCGCTCAGGCCGAGCTGCTGGTACATGGTCAAGTCCACGAAGTTCTTGCCGCGGATGCTCTTGCGGTACTTCTTGAGCGTGGCCTCCTCCTGCTTCTTGCTCGCCTTGCGCTCCTTTTCGTCGTCGTCGAGCGACTCACAGCTCGCCGAGCGGCCGCGCACCACGTTCTTCACGCGGCGGTGGTACGTGCGGCCGAACGCCTCGAACGCCTTGGTCTTGAAGTGGCCGCCGAGGCCGTGGGTCATCTCCGACTCCTTGACGAAGCTCGCCGGCGGCGTGGGCAGCGACAGCGAGAACGACATCTTTTACTTGCCTGCTTTTCTGTAAATGGGTAGGGATAGAGCCCTTCGTCCAGCGAGTGTGTGTGTGTGTTAGAGTTGGGCTTTTCCGAGCCAACCAAATGAGGGTGGCGCGGATAGCTCGACCCTCTCAAAGGTGATGGATCTGAACCTCAATCGGATTATAGAGGGGAGTGAGTGTGGTGCGTCTCTCTCAATTCCGAATTTCGAACTGTTGACTGTACGAAAACCCTTCAGTAAAGTACGATTACATTCAGGACAGGAATGATTGTGTACCCATTTTGACCAATGGCATCACCACGAGCCACGGATACTTTTGGTGGTGTCAATGGGTGGCTGCTATTGACTACTGCTGGCTGTCGATCTCGTGCTGCAATAGCGTCGCGGGCACCCAGTCGTACTGCGCCGCGAAGAACCGATTTTTCTTCTTCTTCACCGTCGTCTTGCTCTTGAGCTGCTGTGTTTGCTGCTGCTCTGCGTCCAACTCGCTGGTGTTGGCGCCAAAGCCCACGGGGATGGCCACCCAGAGGTTCTGCGGGTTCACTTTGGCGTGCTGCGCACAGATTTTCTCAAATTTGGAGAACGGTACGCGCTGCGTCTTGGCGCGCGTCATGGCCGACACTTTGGGCGGAGCATGCTGCATCGGCAGCGGCTCGAGCAGCGACGCGCGCTCGTGGGTGAGTTGAAGGTTGGGCTGTCGTGGGTGGAAGCCTGGCGGTAGGATCAACGGCGTCTTCTCTTTCCGCGACTGGATGCGCGTGTTCATGGCGCGCACTTGCTGGAGCTCGCGGACATTCGGGCTGAGCAGCGCCTCACGAGCCTTTTTCAGGCGCTCTCGCTGCAGCTTTTGCAGCTCCTTCTTGCGTCTCCATGCGCAGATCTGGAACACGCGCAGTCGCGCTCGATACTCGCGCCACACCCGCTGGATGAGTCGCACAGCGAGTCTTCTTGTTGTACCCAAGAGGATACGGACGTTCGTTTGCTCACAAATGCGCTTGAGGACATCGTCACGAAGTCTGTTGACCTCATCCTGCTGTTTCAGCACCTTCGACATGGTCGTGAGCAAACCTAGGAGTCGTTGTTTAGACTCACGGTGCACAAGCTGCTTTCTTTGCGTGCCTCGCCATGCTCGCTGGATAATTTTCGCGCTCTTGTAGAGCCTGTCTGCTTCTCTCTTGACACAGATGAGCTTCGCAATCCGCAGCACCTCATGATCGCCAAGCAGCACTTCGTTCACGAATGCTGGAGCGGAGAGCGCGATCTGCTCTCTCCGCAGTCGCTTGCGCTTGCCTCGCAGTAGATTGCGGCCCTGGGTCGCCAGCGCGTGGAACAAATGACTGAGAAAAGCCTGCTTTCTTTGCTTCTTTTGGATCCCCAGCAGCTCTCGCTGGAGCAACTCGGCGGCGCTGGGTCCTCGAAGCCGCTTGAACACATTGCGGATCGCGCCGAGAAAGCCTTTGGCGCCGCTTTTCAAGCCTTCTCTTGAGAAGAACGCCCTGAGTTTGGTTTTGAGCGCCGGTCGATTGCTCTTGGAGAAGAGCGATACGATCCTGCTGAGCTTGTGTGTGATGAGCGTGACTGGGTTCATTCGCGCTTGAGCCGCCACTTCGCGCTGCTCGGCTCGCCTTTGGAAGAACTTGTGGACTCGCTTTGCTCGGAACTGAGCGAGTTTCGCTGTGAACTGCGACGTTCGAGTGGGGGCCAAAGGCTGTTGCTGCTGCTGTTTGCTCTCATACGCTTTCTTCTTTGGACTCAGGAACGGCAGCAGCGTGATCGCCGCCGAGACCGCTTTCAAGGAGCTCATCTTGGCGAATTGCGCTCACTGGGCGACTCTCTCTCTCTCTCTCTCTCGTATCTTGTGGTCTCCGCCGCCTGAGCCTTCGCCACTTCACTTCGCCTGACCTTGCAACTCTTTAAAAGAACATGTTCTGGAATGCCCAAGAACAACAGCAGCACGGCGCTTCAAGGGGCATCGGTTTCGAGACTCAACTTCAACGTCCGCTGTCCACTCGCTCGCTCAACTCGCCATTCTCCCATTCATTTCATCCATCGAGAGAGAGCGTGTGACGGAAAAGCTTCTCCGTCGTGATCGTTGATCCATTTTCAGATCCGACAAGAAGAAGAGGAAGAGCGGAACGACGGCTGTTTGTTTGCTTCATGGGCAAGCCTCAGCGCCGCGCCGCACCTACAACAAGCCAACTCGTGTCCAACGATGGCCAAGCACCAAGGCAGACAAATGGCACACAGCAGGCGCTGGAACTCGTCCTCACGAGCATGTGCGTCGCTGTGGAGGCCCAAGCGAACCAACGTCAAGCAGATCTAGAGGCACCATCAACTCCAGCGGACGCTCTGGTTCGGATCTACACGGAGAACATGTGGAAGCAGCCGCTCGAGCGCGCGCTCAGCGTCGTGAACGCCTGGAGTTTGGCCAAGTTCCAGGCCACCAAGGCGCTGTTCCAGAGGGAGATCGCGTACCCGGCGGGCGCGAAACCCGTGCCCGCAGTCGACGAGCAAGAGGACCAAGAGCAACAACCCCAGCCGCCCAAGAAGAAGCTACCACCCAAGAAGATACCACGAGTGAGGGACCCGACGGCAAAGAGCGACGACGCCCCCGAGCTCTTTCGTACCGCTGCGCGGATAAACGAAGACCCGCTCGAAGTGCGATGGGACCACCGGAGCAACCCCGTGCCACTGCGTAAGTCTGTCTATTGCTGCTCAACACCAGCCAGCAATCCTCTCAACAATACGAAGTAGAGCCTTCATGGCTCTCAGCCTGTCGGCATGGTGTCGCAGCCTCGGCTAACTCTCTATTATACCTTGTCCTCTTGTAGGTTGCAACATCCTGGGCGAGCACTACGCGCCTTACAGTGATCCGCTGCGGTTCATCAAGCAGCACCAGGAGCGCTCGCCGGCCGAGATCTACCAGCAGATGAAGCTCGCGGTGCGCGTGAACCTGAAGGACCGCGAGAAGCGACGCATCCAGGCGCTCAACGACCGCGAGAAGCTCCGCCGACAGCAGCTCGAGGCGCAGGGCGTGCTCTTCCCCGAGGCGGCGCTCGAAGCCAAGCTCGATCGCATGTTCGTGGAGGACGCGGGGCAGAACAACGAGCCGCAGCAGAGTAATAGCGATGCTTTGTTGGCGAAAGGCGAGAAGGCGCGGAGTACAGGCGATGACGGAGACGAACAAGAGGACGAGGACGGAAACGATACGGATGAGGCGAGCGACAATGACAATCAAGAGCAGCAGCAGCAACGTAGAGCACGCGTCAAGTGAATTCCTGTAACAATGAAGGGGAGGCAACTGTGTAGAAGAGGAACTAACAGCAACAGTGGCGAGATGAGTACGACGGAGTTTGAGGTCCTCTCCCGATCGTGAATATGGGTCTCTCCTGTCTGTCTGCCTGTCTGTCCAACGACTAAGAAAGCGTGATAACAGTGGAGGATCTTGGGGCACGACATAGTAAATAGCGAGTCCTTTCCAGGTTTTCTCAGTCAAACGTACGTGCGTCAGGCGCTGCAAATTGCGACTCGGTAGAAGCGAGCGCGCGATCCCCGAACGACGCTCCTCATAGGCATGTTGAAGGAGGCAGATAGGGGCCGATGACTGGATTGATTGATCGGATGACTGGACCCTGGGTCCTCACTCAGATGTCGGATTTCGGGTGGTTCGTTCCCCATACGTTTAGCCGAATGGATGTCGATGATGTCTGGGACCGAAGGGAAGAGTTTGGGTGAAGTGCGCAGGGGTTTGGTGATAAGACTTGGAGCACCTCAGTCAATTAAAATACCAAATGGACCCTCATGTCATGGATGACACACAATATAATGATTGCACGCTCCAAGTGAATGAGTAAACCGAACGGAAGGCTCAATAATGAGTCTCAATGAGAGAGCTGAGTCCAGTTCGTAGAGGCGCGGGTGAGGAGCATGTTGACCAGGAGATCAAGAAGAGGCACGCAACTTACACACATCCAAGTGAAGCACACCGAGCGAGTCGCGCTGAAATGCTCCTTCGATCGAAGCAAAGAGCGGGAAAGTGAAGGCGATTGCTTGATCATATGCACCAGGTGTTGTTTACACATTCTGTTTGTATTTGTAGCGAACATCCCAATGATCGCTCCAGCGAAAAGGAGACGTTGGTCGCTGATACCGGAGGATAAAAAGATTCTTTGTGAAGAGCTCAGAGAGAGAGTGGTGTGGAGTGGAAACGAGGCGTTTTCGTGATAGAGAGAGCGTGCAAAATGTGAAGAAGAGCACGTGAACCAGGAGCTGCACGAAGGACGGATGGTAATATATTGTAATACGCATTGAACGAATATCACAATGATGCATTTGCTCATAGTCTGTTACCACAACGTAGCGCAAGTGACGGACAAAAAGTCTGGACTGTGTGTGGCAAATTAATGGATTTGGTGATGCCTTTCAGATGTCAATTTTGTACCGGTATACCGGTATACTGGACTCATTCTCACCGGTCTACCGGTCATGCATGTCATAGAGAGTGTCATGGCTGTCAGTCAGCAGGGACATAGACGGGCCAGGCGGTCAAGTCGCTCGTGATGTGTCTGGTTTCAGTTGACGGATCTTATGTCTCGCAGTTCACCTGTCTGTCTGTCTGTCTGTCGGTGTGGATTCGGCGAATTGCATATGAGCACGACCCTCGCCTTTACCTTCATTTGCACCTCCAACTGGAGCTCCTGACAGTCGTTCACTTGGGGTTTGTATGGGAGGAGAGCGCGTGGAGGCGTAGGGACACTTCGGGGTGGTGAAGTTGAGGAGCTCCTCAAGGTTTCTTATCACGGCATCGGGCGTGTGGATCGATCGATTGATCAGCTGGTTGGTTTTCGGAGGTTTGGAGGTTTTGGAGAGGGGGACTGAAGGACTGTATCCGATGCAGTCAGCCATCTGTTTTCTTGCCGACCCACTGTTGCTCGTTGGTCAACTGACAACTGGTCACTGTCACCAAGGCTGCGTGTGTGTCGAGTGTTGTTCTTTCTTTATTTTGAGTTGGCATTTGTGCTCAGTCAGCCAGTCAGTTCAGCCAGTGCAGTTCTGCCCATCGTAATCGCCGGTGCTCTTCCCTATTGCGCTGGTGAGTCCTCACTCATTCTCCAATCTCCACCTTAGGGACCAGCCAGCTAACCTCTCCAGGTACAGACAGCAGCAGCTCCGGGTACAAAACGCAAATCAATCTAGGTCTCACTCAAGTGCTTAAGCTCTCAAGCCATCCACGTGAGCAGACGAGAGGACGCACACAGGATGGTGGCGATCAACCGGAAAGGGTACAGCGCGGGCGAGCAGATCACCAAGCGCCTGAACGCGCTCGGCGAGGTGCAGGCGTCGTCGTGCTTTGGCATCTCGCGCTGGTTCATCCTGATCCTGTTCCTCACGGGCGGCGCGTGGGCGATCAGCGCCATGCAGACGCTCATCTTCGCGTACCTGCTGCGCGCGATCAAGGACGACTTCCCCATGGACACGTCGCAGAAGGCGTTCGTCAACGGCAGCGTCATGATCGGCGCCTTCCTCGGCTCATTCATCTTCGGCAACCTCGCGGACATCTACGGCCGCAAGCAGATGCTGCTCGCGTCCTTCTCGCTGGGGACCGTCGGCTGCGCGCTCTGTGCTGTGAGCCCGAGCATGGAGGTGCTCTCGCTCTTCCGGTTCATCGCAGGCATCGGTCTTGGCGGCGAGCAGCCGATCATGGGCTCGCTCATCCTCGAGCTGTCCCCGGAGCGCGTGCGCGGCCGCATGCTCGTGTACATGGACGCGTTCTGGGCGATCGGCTCGATCGTCGCGCTCGTGCTCGCGTACGAATTGGAGCCGCACATCGGCTGGCGGTACGTGTCGGCGATCAACGCTGGTCTCCTGAGCTACGCCGTGCTGATCCACCTGTACATCCCCGAGTCCCCCAAGTGGCTCGCGACAGTAGGCAGATTCGAAGACGCAGTCCGAGTCATCCGCACGATCGAGGATCACTGCGAGATCCTCTTGCCGGCTGAGGCCGACGACATGATCCTGAACGGCGGCACGAGCGCGTTCCCGCCCGGCCTGAGACGAGAGCTCACGGCGGGAGTGGACTCCACCACCGTGGACCTCGCGGCGTCCCAGAGGATCGTCGTGCAGTCCAACAAGCAGTCGTTCTTCCAGCTGCTCATCGACCGCTTCCGCGTGCTCTTCCGATATCCGTACTTCTCGCGCACAATGGTGCTCTGGGTCGTGTGCACTGGCATGTCGCTCACCTACTACGGCGTCGACATCTACTACCTCGACCACCTCACGAACCGCGTCGTCAGTACGAGCGGCCGCAATTTCGTCATCTACGGTGCAGCGGTGGCTCAGATCCCAGGTTACTTGCTCTCTGCCCGGCTCGTTGAGCGCCTTGGACGACGCAACACGCTCATGCTGTTCCTGATCGGCGCGTGCATCGGCTCGCTCGTGGAGGCGTACGTAACGCCGACGACGACCGCGCTCTTCCTCTCGGGCTGCTGGCGGTCGTTCTTTTTCATGGGTGCCTGGGGGGCGCTCTACGCGTACGTGCCGGAGCACTACCCGATCACGATCCGCGTCATGGGCTCGGCGTACGCGTGGGGCATCAGCCGCATCGGCGCGTTCCTGGGGCCGTACCTGGTCATCTGGATGTCGGAGCAGTGGGAGTTCAGCATCCCGCAGGTGGTCTGGAGTCTCTGCGCGGTGTTGTTCGTCGTGATCATCCTGCTCTTCTTCTTCGGCGTCGAGACTGCGGGTCAGCAGATCGACGAGACCGAGCGCCTGCGCAAGTCCAAGTCCAGGGCCGCGCGGACCGCAAGGGAGTCGCTGCGAAACTACTCGATCCTGGAGGACCCGTACTACCAAGCGAGGGAGTCGAGCCTGGTCTAGCTAGTGGAGTTCGTTGGGTGGGTAGGCAGGTATAGTTCTAGTTTGTTATTAGTTTAAGAATCATTGACGAAGCGATTGTCGATTGATGTAGTTCGAGTGTTCCATGTCATTCGTTGCGTTCAATTTGAACCAAGTGCCTACAGTAGTATTGTTGGCTGGTGTGTGCTAATGTTGATATTTCGTTTGTGTACGATTGGTGTGGCAAGAGAGTCAGCAAAATACCGGTATCTGAAGGTATTTGAAGCCAATCAGAAGCCAATGATGTGAAGAGTGTTGGTTCGACAGATCCTGAGTGGACGGGATCCGATCCTGAAGCGTCGCGCTCTGGTGTTCACAACCACACACGCACACGAGGAGCTACAGAAGAGAAAGACGAGACCACAGCGCTACTACGACCTGGCAGAGCAGATCCCCATGGACACCGCCGCAACTCCAGCGGCTGTCGCTCGATGTCGCAACGCACAAGGTGCGACGCGCTCGTCTGCTGACAATGCTGCTGCATGGCGCGAGAGCACGACCTCGCGAGATACATGCATCAGAAGGCCTGTGGAGTCAATGGAGCTCGTTTCAAATTGTTCGTGTGGTGGTGATCAGCGAGCAAGACGGAGAGCTCGTTGGCGCACACGCTCGTGTTCAAGATGCTTCGGTACTGCAGCAGCAGCAGCTCCGGTCTGGGTTTCCATCTTCCTCCTGGTCTTTGCAACCCTATCGACCCATGTGCATGGAGCACCAACGGTGACTACGACTATTAGTGTAGTGCCAGTGTCGTCTCTGGACTTTGACGCCATGAACTGGACCCAATGGGGGGATCTCTACGACACCTCGGCTGCAGCGATGACCCTCGAGCGCGTCTATAAGAGCAGTCCACGGGTGCGCGCCAAGCTGCTCGTCGCGACGCAGATCTCCATGAACCAGTTCCTCGCGGGGGAAGCGATCCTGCGGCAGCAGCTGAGCGAGATCGCAGGCACGAGCGTCGCGCGTGTCCAACTGGAGTTTCTGCAGACGAGCTCGCTTCGAGAGAGCGATCGCGGCGTGTACTTTGCGGCGTTCGGGGTGTCGGCACTGCGCGATCCACCCGTTAATCGCACTGGTACCAGTGACAACAGTTCGACAGCAACAGCGATTGAGCAGGAGCGAGAGCGTATCATTCAACGATTGCGATATGGCACTGTTGTGCGAAACCAGAACGTGACGATCGCGAGTCTGGCGCTGTTCGGCACGGTGATGGAGCTGGTTGACGTCGCGCTGGACGGTGAGCTCTTTTATCCGATAGACCTGAAGCCCTGGATCGCTGCGAGGATCGCTGTTATCCCTGCCGCATACAACAATAGCAGCTCCAGCACTACCACCTACAACGTCACGAGTGGTTCTGCTACTGCTACTGTCAGCTATAGCAGCAGTACTACCACCGCCAGCACCGACGAAGTTCTAGGACTGTACACCCCGTCCCGAGACGCCTACCAGAGCCTGCGACTGCGCTTCCTACTCACAAAGATGCTGCTGCCACTGCAACTCGGGACGTCCAACATCCTCATTCGCGAGACCCACGCAGCGCCGTTTGCCTCGTATCACTCCAGGTCCGCGAGCGTGGTCGAGATTGAGATTCATCTGAACGACGAGTCGTTCCGTGTCGCTGTCGACGGGTACTTGCGCAATGGCTCGCTCGCGCAGGAGTTCAGTGTCATGGAGCCTCAGTGGGCGATTGGGGCGATCGACGTCGACCCGCTCTCTGGGATTCTATTTTCTCCGCCAAGCGCCAGAAGTAGCACGAGCAGCACCAGCGGAGCAACAGCGGCAGGTTCAGCGGCGTCGGCTCTACCAGTGAGCAGTGCGATTGACGTGGATTTTGTATTGAACAACGTCTCGTTCGCGCACGTCGCCAGCCGCAAGTGGCGCATCCTGGAGCGCACCACCCAGTTTCTCTCGCTCAATGGCTGCGGTGACTGCCAAGTGAGCATCAAGGAGGTGGGGATCCCGTCATCAGATGGTGGTGAAGCTATCGCAGCGCCCCACAACGACGGAGATAACAACAATGCCGCTAGTACTTCTGCGCTTGACCCGATCAACGCGTCGTCCACCACTTTGAGCTTCCGCATCGACACACTGAGCTCAAACGCGTCGAGTTTCATTGCGAATCTGCAGACTCAAGTGGCCAGCGGTCCCAGTACAGCGCTGTGCATCGCCATCGGCGTCAACGAAGAGAGCGACACCGAGCTCTTGATATCAAGCGCGGATGCTGGCACTGCTGGTGATATTGACTTGTCTCCCGTGACCTGTGCGTTGACGTCGTATCAGAACGCCACCCAGTTGTCATCCCAGTCTGCGCTGACGACTGAGCCGTTCGTGCACCTGAACCTGACGCTGGGACTCACAGAGACAGCGCTCAACGCCTCAGTCACGACGTCTCAGGCCAGCACAAGTCCGTTTGACCAGCACCACGTCCGCTGTGCGCTGCTCGTGCTCTTCCAGCAAGTTGCAGTCTACGATAAGCATCTGCGTCTCGAAGCAACAAGCGAAGTGCCCCAAGGGGACCCAAGTGCCGAGCCGCTGCTGTTGCTGAGCTACAAGGTCACGATCCAAGACGAGAGCCAGCGACAGGGCATCGCGTTGCTCTTCCTCTCGAAACGGCTCCAACGCACGATTGACGAGTACACGAGCCGGCGACTGAACGTAGCTGATCGCGTAGCGGATCTGCATGCGGACGGCTCGCCCTGGCTGGGGGCCAAATTGCCAGGCATCGCGCTTCCATCCGAGAACAGAACCGCGCCAGCTCTTTTACGTTCAGGCTCAGGTGCTACCGTACCATCCAATAGACCACCAACCAGATTCTACAGGTATCAAGACCCACTTCAAGGCTCCAATCCGTCTGTACTGGCGTTCTCGGATCCGTCATCGACTCCAACGTGCCGCCCTTCAGCAAGTACCACATCAGATGCGACGATGCGATGCGTTTCGATCCAGTTTACCAGCGATTTTGAGAGCAACGCGCTGTTTCTCCGCGAAATTGAGAGCGACATGGATATTTCGTCGCCGTCGCTCATGCTGCCAAGTGAATCGCGATCGAGCTCAGGACCAGCAGATATGACAGTGAACGTACCAGGACCATGGGTCTCTACCGACGACAGCGCCGCTGCTAATCCATGGATCTTCTACGCAACCATGTCTTCTCAGACAATCTCCTCAGGCTCTAACAATGGCTCCTCGAGTGCTGCAGCTAGAGATGCAGTGGTGCTTCGCTTCCACTTTGAAGGGTACGACAGCGCTGGACAATCAAATCCTACCTTTTTCACATTGGCCGTGCGAATACAGGCTGAAAACCCGCAGATCACAGTTCGCAAGTCCAGTTTCCTGCCGTTGGTTGCTTCCGCTGGTGGGAATGCGTCCTCTGCGTATGGACACTACTCGCACTTCAACCCGTTCGTCACCGCTCTGATCGCGAACAGCAACGCTACCAATTCAACATCAACAGCCAGCAACTCAAGCGATACCAACTCTAGCAACTCAGTAGCGCTTGGAGTAGCCTTTCGTATTCACCGGAGTAGCATCGGCGGGTTCTTCAATCGCGCACGGATCGCCAGTGAACCAGGGACTTCTCCTTCATCATCGTCATCATTGTGCAGCGCCTGCTACGCCAAGTTGGAAGCCTGCGACGCTTCGCTCGAGTGCAGAGCGCTCTCGGCGTGCTTTAGTGCCTACGTAGACTCGAACCCCGCGCTCTACGCATCGCTCTTGCTGCTTGCTGTAAATGGTTTTTCCTCGCCATCGTCGCCAGTCACGCATGACGTGTCCTGGCTCCTAGAGCAATGTCTCGGAGGGCAACAAGCCAGTGACAACCGGTGGACGTACTCCGTGGTTCTCCAGTTCCTTGATGGCTTTCTCTGCACGAGCAGCGCGCAATGTCCGGTCGATACCTCTGCTGCTATTGCAGGTAGTACCAACAGTTCTAGCGACACGACGGACGCAGGCGATCCCGGCCAGTCACTCGTGCTGAGGTACACGCCCATGGAGCAGACACTGACGTTTGCCAGCGTGAACTTCACGTCGACTCTCGAATTCCTCATCGTCACCGAGGACAACGCGGACACTGGCGATGGTACTGGGACTAGTGCGCGCTCCCAGGTCTTTTCCAATCTGACACGGGACGACAGCTTGCTCTCGGCGCTGAGCGAGATGCTCATGGGGCTCTTCCGCGGACAGCAGAGTAGCGCTAGCACCAACAGCAGCAGTAGTACGCCATTCGTCCGAGTCGTTCGTGGCAGTGAAGACACCACCGGCAGTAATGGTTCCGAAGAGAAGGAGGTCCTCCGGATTCAGTACTTCTTCCTGCCCACGTGGACGTCCTACTCGAGCACTGGCAGCGACGTATCGCGCAGTGAGCTGCTGCCGTACGTGCAGACAGTTCTCGGGGACTCGCCGATCGTGAAGACGGTTTCTCCAGTCGAGAGACTCGAGCTCGTGGTCGTGGACGCCTAGGACAACAAGTTTTCTCCCCTGGGGGTCTGTTGTTGAGTCGACTGGAAGAATCCAGATCGGTCATGTGAATTGGAAACCGTCTACCCATCTAGGATGTCGAGGCAACGGCGGCTCTTAGACCGCATTCACGCTGAAGTTGCACTTGAACCATCTCTTAAACTCAGTTGATAGCCAGAAGGCCTCCCATTCTGACCTAAGTGGTCCAGCGCATTTACTGCACAGGATGCTAAATAAGACAGTACGCGAGTTGCCAAATGGAGGCTAACCTGTCAAAAATGCAAACGAATGGTCGGTCATTGAGTGCGAACTGAGAAGACCCTCGTGGAACTTTCAGATTTCTGGTAGATTCGAGCAAACGCACACACACGCGGGTGGAACCAGATTTTATTAGGACGAGCGCCATTGGTCCGCCCATGAGGCTACTCTCTCGGTCGTAATGACCCGAGACTAACAACTAAGGAACCCTGAGTCCTTGGGACCCTAGTCTTTTGTATTGCTCGTGGGGCTATGACGCGTGGATTCTCAAGAACTGACAGATAAATAGAGAGAGAGCGCGCGCGCGATGAGATTTCCTCATTTCTTGTCAAATGTCTGAACAGAAACTACTTTTCAACCTTCGTGAACTATTGTGTGTCTCTGACCCCAAGGGAGAAGGATCCACTCAGGATCACCAGCTGGTCGCAGGATGACCACGTTTCCTCAAAGCACATACATGCAAATAAAGAGAGTTAACCATCCAGGTTGTGTATCTACCTGTGTCGTTGACAAGCATCCACCAATTTTTAAATATGCAAATAGAGAGAATCACACGTTGAAGCGAAGCCCCACCACGTCTTTACATGATCGCGATTGACATGAGCGATTTGCACGATTGGTGGGTGAGGGCGATCAGATTGAGATCTGATAAGCAGACTTTGGGTTCCCAATAGAGCACCACAGCAGCCCAACTGGCCAACTGCCACTCTTCAGGCTCTTCAGGTTCCCAAACGGAGCCCAGGGATGGAAAAATGTTGGGAATTCACACACGAAGAGCTCCCATTGCCGCTGGTCCTTCCTTACTTCTCTAGGACTACCTTTCATAATAGACGACAAAGGGTTGATAC
Organism: Globisporangium viniferum; assembly: GCA_023333705.1. Taxonomy (NCBI): domain Eukaryota; phylum Oomycota; class Peronosporomycetes; order Pythiales; family Pythiaceae; genus Globisporangium; species Globisporangium viniferum. Next base: position 49,437 of record JAASFI010000138.1, read on the forward strand.
TGACTGTAGTTTCGGGGTATATGACCAGAAAAACTGGCAAAACAAAGAGTCCTCGAGCCTACAAGTATACCCCCACTGGTTTGGATGATCTGTGGACCGAAAAGATGCCAGCGCCAACACCTGTCGTCTCTCAGATGGCGGACGTCTGTCGTTTGGATCTGTCCATGTGGTGTCCATATACTGTATGTGTCTGCACACGCAAAATCGCAATGACCGCTGCCCTCCTGCTCTCCCCATCTGATGACTCGCTCCTGAAATCCGAGAGTCATCAGCTGGAAACGGGGATCGATCGGTCACTCTGTGCCGCACGTCGAGCCAGGCTGGTTTCTACCTTAGTAGGTACACGTATGGAGCCTGAGAACGACGGACTTGCACTCTCCGTCTCATTCCCGAAATCGCTTCGTCTCCAACAAGAAGAACCAGGCTAGAGGTCTCACCCAAGCGTCTATCAACCAGCAGGACCCAAGACACAGCTAGAAAGAGAGATGCCTGCGGTCACGCGTCAGGGCTACGCTGCGGGTCAGCAGATCACCAAGCGCCTCGACGCGCTCGAGAACCTTCAGTCCGGCCTCTTCGGCGCCTCCACGTGGTTCGTGCGCGTGCACCTGGTTGCTGGCGGTGCCTGGGCGATGGCGGCCGCGCAGACCATGTCGTTCGCGTACATGGCCGGCGCTGTGATGCAAGATCTGCCGATGACAAAGACCGAGATGGCGCTGATGCTCATTGGCGCTGTTATGCTCGGGGCCTTTGTCGGCGCGTTCATCTTCGGATACCTCGCAGACACGCACGGCCGCAAGTTCGCGACGCTGATCGCGTTTGCCGTCGCGCATATCGCCGGCGCACTCTCCGCCGTGAGTCCGAACGTCCAAGTGCTCATCTGCTTCCGGTTCGTCGCAGGCATCGGGCTCGGAGGGCAGCAGCCGATCATCGCTTCGCTCATCCTGGAGCTCGCGCCAACCAAGATCCGAGGCAGCGCGCTCGTGTACCTGGACGCGTTCTTCCCGATCGGCGCGATCGTCGCGATGGTGTTCTGTCGCGAGATCGAGCCTTCGATCGGTTGGCGAGCGGTCGTTGGGCTCAGCGCCGCGGCGTTGGCATACCTCCCGCTCATCTACCTGTACATACCCGAGTCCCCCAAGTGGCTTGCGACCTCGGGCAAGATCGACGAAGCCGTGCGCGTGCTGCGCACGATCGAGCAGGCGTCGAGCGTGTTCCACGGCGAAGAAGCCGACGACATGATCAAGAACCTCGCGCTGCAAGACGACGAGGCCAACGGTGTCAAGCACATGATCCTCCAGGCGCACAAGCCCTCGTTCTGCAAGTCGCTGGTCACGCGCATGCGCATCCTCGTGCGCTTTCCCTACCTCTCGCGCACGCTCATGCTCTGGTTTGTCTGGACCGCGATGACGACGACCAACAGCGCCATGTGTGTGTACCTGGACGACGAGTTTGTCGCACGCGTCGTCGACAGCGCCGAGAAGACCCTGCTCGTGTACAACGTGCTAGTGGCGCAGCTGGTGGGCAACATCTCGGCGTGTTTCCTGATCGACCGCATCGGACGGCGGTACACGATGATCTGCTTCCTCGTCGCCACAAGCGTCGCGTCGGCGCTCGAAGTCTACTGGGACGGCTCGACGCTGTCGATGCTCTTCTCCAGTTTCTGGCGCAACTTTGCGTTCTACGGCGCCACGGGCTGCCTGTTCGCGTATACGCCAGAGCTGTACCCGACATCGGTGCGGGTGATCGGCATCGGCTACGCCTGGGGGATCAGTCGCCTCGGACTCTTCGCAGGACCGCACGTGGTCTTCTGGATGGAGGAGAATTTGGAGCTCACCACCGAGAGCGTCATGTGGATCTTCTGCGGCATCCTGGCGTGCGCGGCGATCGCGATCTTCTTCTTTGGCATCGAGACTGCGAACCAGGACGTCGAGCGAATCGGACGGCGCTCCTCGGGGATGGCCACCGAGCGCGACTCGACCGCGTCCGTGGTCTCGTATCAGAAGCACGAAGACCAAGACGACGACGAACTGGCGATCATGCAGAGAAGCTCAGTAGTCTAGATACCGAGAGCAGACAGCTAGGAAATTGAGACTGTGTGTGTTTAGTTATAGATCCGAGCAGAATGTTGTTGTTGTGTAAATTGAGTTGCTCAGAACGGAATACTCGTTGGTCACTTGAACTTTGGTTGATGCATTTCCAGGGTCAAAGGGCTGGTGGCTAGAACCACCACTGTAGGGAACTGCGTTGAAGCGCGATATTGCTGCCAAGTCCCCACTTGAACAGTGGAGCCCACTCGACACTGTTAAGACCTCGTCATCGGGGCCAGAGCCATTGGCCAGCGCATGCTCTTCAGCCAGAAAGTCGAAATTCGCTAATGCGATGCTGGCTTGATGGAGCGAGATGGTGTCTGTCCGGTGGTGGATTTTTCAAAGTGAGCGGGTCTTGAGAGACTGACTGGAGGCTGTCGCCGTGCTTCGTGCGCAAGTTGGTTATTAGGCGCATCCCATTCACGTATATGGGACACAGCGCATAAGAGCGTCGTCGGTTGTTGAGGAAAATAAAACAAGGGAATATTCCAAAAGGTGACTCAAATAGACATGTTTGGTCAAAAGGTGACTCAAACCGCTTTAAAGAGGTTTTTGTCGCCATTTGAATCCAATTAAGCATAAGTCTACTGACACATTCCGATAGCCAGTTTGCTCAA
>JAASFI010000139.1:0-52042 GCA_023333705.1 Globisporangium viniferum
CCCCCCCCCCCCCCCCCCCCCCCCCCAACCACCAGCAGAGACACACGTGGCCAGCCCCATTGAGAGAACAGGATGCTGGACGACGAAGCGCGCCGCACGCTCGAGGAGGAGGCGATCGCGCTCGTGAGCCTGAGCAACCCCACGACGCGCTTTATGCGGAATCCCATCGACATGCGCGCCGCACATGAGCGCTTGAGCGCTCGTGACGACCAGAACGGCAGAGCGCAAATGGACAGCAAGGCGCTGGTGTTCGCGGCGCCGTGCCGCCAGTACGCGGCGCAGCAGCAGGAGCCGCAACCACAGGAGAAGGGATCGACCGGCGCGATTCACCCCATGCTGCAGGTCAAGGCGAACCTCATTGCGCGTCGCGACGGGAAACTGGGGACTGCACCTGCGTGTAAGCTGCGTATCAAGGCGGAAAGCGGCGGCGAGAACCCAGCGGTGAATGGCGAGAAGAGCGAGAAACAGGGAAGCGGGGCGTTCCTGTCGATGGAGGTGTTTGTGAACGGCAGCAGCGCTCCAGACAGCAAGGGTGGTGACGGCAGCGACCTCAAGCTCGCGCCACACAGCACTAGCAGCAGGAATAACAGCAGCAGCAATTCGGCAAGTCTCCCACCCAAGCGCGCGATGAGTCACGCGGGCGAGGAGCTCTACGCGCATAACCCGGCGGTGTCGGAGGAGCAGCAGCAGCTGGACGCGCTGAACGGCAACATCTCGATGAAGTCGCTGCTCGTGACGCTCAAGAAGCGCAAGCTCAGTCCGCACGCGGACGCGGACGCCCAGGCGGCTGCTGCCGAGAGCGAGCGCGCCAAGGTGCTGCCGAGCTTCCGCGAGGTGTTCGAGTCCCCACGCCAACCGTCTGATCAACAGGCTACCGCCACCAGTAGCAGCGACTCGCCCTCGGGCTCCGCCACCACTACCACCACCGCCACTCCGACGACGGTGCTGACCTCGGCGGAGCTCAAATGCAAGTACCGCACGGGTAAGTGCAGCAACGTGCGCGCGCTCAAGTCGTGCGGCGACTACCACAACCTGTGCAACTACCACCGGCTGCGCGCGAACGCGAACCAGCGCAAGCTCGACCGCAAGAAGAAAGTGCAGCGCCAGCAGACCACGCCCTCGTCCCCGCCGGCGGCCGCGGCGTCGTTGTCGTCCAGTCCAGCGTCCGTGTCTGCGGCGTCTGCGCTCTGTGCCCCGTCCGCTGCTGCGGCCGCGGCGCTCGTGGCCATGCCGACGTCCGCGCCCCCGCTCATGCCCTTCCATCACCAGCACCAGCGATACGACGCGCCGCCGCCATTCTACCCGGGCGCGAGTGGTAGCGTAGACTCGAGCGGCAGTAGCCGTAGCACCAATAGTAGTAGCGATAGTAATAGTTTGCGTGTCAAGCAGGAGCGATCCATGTAGAAGTTATTAGAGGAGGAGGAGGAGAAGGAGCGCTCATTAGAGGAGTGTACTCCCATCACCAGCAGCAGCAGCCAAAAAGAGTAGAAGAGAGAGAGAGAGAGAGAGAGAAACAAATCGTAGAGCCTTGTTTTGTAGAGGGGAATACAGTCTTTTTGTTACCGCAACACCTTCATTTCACGTTGCTTTCCAATTGGACACTGTGACTTTGGTGTGATTAAATATATTCCATTGTGGGAGGGTTTGTGTGCTGATGGCTGCATTTCTCTCTGTGGGGTGTGACTTTGTGAAGACGGGGACTATGTCGTGAAGACTTTGTTGTGTCAGTGTTTCTCTATGTGTAGATGACGAGGAAGACCATGACCACGAGCACGAACACGAGGAAGATGATCAGCCCTAACTGGCACTTGTCTGGAAATGAATGACACAACAACAAATTCACCAAGAGTGAGAAATCGAAACCAAATGCAGCACTGCAATAGCGATTTTCACAACAGAAACCCGTACCTTTAGTCTTTAGAAGTCGGCTCATGCGCTCCATCACAAAGTTCATTCGCTCTTGCGCCTCGACGACATCGTCCGTCAAGTCGTCCAGCATTCTGCAAAGAACACAAGAGTCACACACACACACACATGGGTCAGTCAGCTCTCTGCACAAACGTGCAAGATAAAAAGCCGACGCCTGTCAGGTAGCTGCTACTCACTTGTTCTGACTCTTGATCTCGTGATTGATCTCGATCGCGACGGCGTTCAAGGACGTCACGGATTTCGACAACCCGTCCAGGCTCTGGTCCTGCTCTTGTAAAATGTGCTGTATGCAATGGTTCGATAGGAGGAAAGGTTGATAACATCGTCAGTATCTGAACAAGTAGATCATTTTTATGCAAAACTGGTCGCAAAAGCAACGTACACTCTGACGCTGGCTTTGATCTTCTAGGAACCTTGCGTTGTCGTCCATCGCTGCTGCTTTCGCGGACAGTGGCTTCATCAACTACCAACATTGGTTTTGCGGTCCCGACATCCGACAAACTGATTAGCACTCACATACTGCAACGGCAAAGCATTGCTAAGCTTATGATAAGATGCCCGCCCACCCACCTTTCGCTCTTCCTTGCGGATCCGGGCTTTCACGGCGTCCGACGAGATCTCAGTCGACACGGAGAGCAATTCCTACACGTTGCAACGCAAAAGCACAGAGACATATCAGAAATCAGCACCTGGACGATCGGAAAGTAACAGGCGCGAGAGTTTTTTACCGTTCTTGACGTCGATACAAATGCTTTCCGACTTGCAATTTCCGCCTACACACACACACATGCACACATACGCAATGGCAATCAAAGCGCCGGTCAGATACTCTTCACGATCTCTCATGCAATTGTTGGAATGAACAGAAGTGGCGCGTACGTTGTCGATGTGCTCAAACTTGGAGCGATTCGCTTCCACCATCACGATCGTCTGCTCCAAGAACTTGAGCGACTTCTCCGCCGACGCGATCGCATTCGAGAGCTCTGCGCAACGAAGCAACAGCAATCGAAGAAATTAGTAAATTAGAAACAGTGATGACTACACACACACACACACACACACAAGCGAATGCTGAAGCTTACGAGAAGTGAGCCCCGGCAACTCTTTCGCAGCCGGTGAGTCTTTCGCGTCGTAGATGGCTTTCCACTTTGTGTGTCGCTGGTGCACGGACGACACTTTGGTCTCCAGCTCTCTATGCATTCACACACACACACACACACACACGCACACACATAGTTTCCTCTTAGTAGTTAGTACACAGCGCACAAGCATCTGCAAGCCCACAGACGCATATCCCAGACGCGAGTACGCACTCTTTGAAGACGTAGAACGGGTCCGCGCTCGCGGCGACGTTGCCATTGCCATTACCGTTGGCATTCGCATTGCTGCTCGCAGAGCTGGTGGGCGGCGGTCGACTCATGGTGGGCGCCATCTGCGAATCTGGGATCACTCTCTTGTGCAGAGAGATAGAGAGAGCAGGTGCTGGTGCTGGTGGTGAGCAGGCGGGCGGTTCGTTCCGCGCAGCAGCAGCAGCTAAATGCAGAGAGGCGCGGCTGCCGTTGACGAAAGAGCTTGTGCTTGATTTTCTGTTTCTTCCTTCCACCTGAGAAGCTCCAAAAGAGACCTTTTGGCTCAAAACGGGCTGTTTCTCTCCGCTAAAGTCCGATCAAAATATATCAGCACGAAAAGGGCATTCGATGTGGGTTAATTGACGAAACCAATCTGGGTACACTTGTAAATTACGAAAGTATACATAGTAGTGTATCACCCCGACAAGATACGAATGAGGGTGGATCTTTTGGGGTGGGGTCAAATAGGTATACGAACGGGTGGTCAGTATCAAACATCAAGGAGCTCTTGAGCTTTGGAGCACTTCGATTTTCATGAAGCTTCGGAGCTCTCCAAAGATGCATGAGGAGGTGAACCATGGCATCAAGCAAGCAATAAGAGATGTCGTCACACTCGACACAGCACTGACAAAACGAAAAGCTAATGGCTAGAGGAAGAAGGATAATAATACGAACGGAGGGATACTTTATTGCCTTTTGTTATGTAGCCACTGCGATCGAAAGATCACCATGTCATTCTGGTCCTCGACGACCACGAGCTAGCTACACTTTTCCATTGCAAACGAAAAGATAGGAGGGGGAGAGCGGGGGGTCTAAGCTTTTCTGTCCGCGTTTGAAATCCGATGCCCAAGACGCAGACGAAAAGACCGCTGCCGACGGATCACGCGGAGGTGAACACACTTAGTCGACCTCCTCGATCTTTGGGCCCTGGTCGCCGCCAGCCGCTGGAGGAGCACCAGCACCTGGAGCGCCTGGAGCACCGCCTGGCATGCCACCGGCACCGCCCGCAGCAGCGTACATCTTCTGCAGGATCGGGTTGGCAATGCCCTCGAGCTCCTTCTGCTTCGCCTCGAACTCTTCCTTCTCGGCCGACTGGTTCGCGTCCAACCAGTTGATCGTCTCCGTCACCTTGTCGTTGATCGCGCTGCGGTCCTCCTCCGAGATCTGGCTCTTCAGCTTCTCGTCGTCGAGGGTGTTGCGCAGGTTGTACGCGTAGTTCTCAAGACCGTTCTTCGCCTCGATGCGCACCTTGTTCGACTCGTCCTCGGCCTTGTACTTCTCGGCTTCGGCAACCATGCGGTCAATGTCCGCCTGGGACAGACGGCCCTTGTCGTTCGTAATGGTGATCTTGTTCTCCTTACCGGTCGACTTCTCGACGGCAGACACGTTCAGGATACCGTTCGCGTCAATGTCGAAGGTCACATCGATCTGTGGCACACCACGCGGCATTGGAGGGATGCCGTCAAGGTTGAACTTGCCGAGCAAGTTGTTGTCGCGGGTCATCGAACGCTCACCCTCGAACACCTGAATCAGCACACCTGGCTGGTTGTCGGCGTAGGTCGAGAAAGTCTGCGACTTCTTCGTTGGCACGGTCGTGTTACGGGCGATCAGCGTCGTCATCACACCACCGGCGGTCTCCAGACCGAGCGACAGAGGAGTCACATCCAAAAGGAGCAAGTCCTGGAGCTTCTCCGACTGGTCGTTACCCGAAAGGATAGCGGCCTGCACGGTCGCACCGAAGGCAACGGCCTCATCAGGGTTGATGGCCTTGCAAGGCTCCTTGCCGTTGAAAAAGTCCGAAAGCAGCTGCTGCACCTTTGGGATACGGGTCGAGCCGCCGACAAGGACGACTTCGTGCACCTGGCTCTTCGAGAGCTTCGAGTCACGGAGCACCTTCTCGACTGGGTCCATGGTCTTGCGGAAGTAGTCACCGCACATGTCCTCGAAACGGGCACGCGTGATGGTCGAGTTGAAGTCGACACCGTCGAACAACGAGTCGATTTCAATGTACGCCTGCGCCGACGACGACAGCGTGCGCTTAGCACGTTCACACGCGGTACGCAGACGACGGAGCGCGCGCTGGTTCGACGTGATGTCCTTGCGGTGCTTGCGCTTGAACTCGCCCACGAAGTGGTCCACGAGACGGTTGTCGAAGTCCTCACCACCCAAGTGAGTGTCACCAGCGGTGGCCTTCACCTCGAAGATGCCCTCTTCAATGCTCAAGAGCGACACATCGAAGGTACCACCACCGAGGTCGAAGATCAGCACGTTGCGCTCACCGCCCTTCTTGTCAAGGCCGTACGCGATAGCGGCGGCAGTTGGCTCGTTGATGATACGGAGCACGTTGAGACCGGCGATGGCGCCGGCGTCCTTGGTCGCCTGACGCTGCGAGTCGTTGAAGTACGCTGGCACCGTGATCACCGCGTTCTTCACTTCCTTGCCGATGAAGGCCTCCGACACTTCACGCATCTTGATCAGCACCATCGACGAAATCTCCTCGGGCTGGAACGTCTTGCTCTCGCCCTTGAACTCCACGGTGATCTGTGGCTTGTCGCCAGCACCTGGGGAGACCTTGAACGGCCAGTGCTTGATGTCAGCCTGCACGATCGGGTCCGAGAACTTGCGACCGATCAGACGCTTGGCGTCGAACACGGTGTTGTGCGCGTTCATCGCCACCTGGTTCTTGGCGGCATCACCGATGAGACGCTCAGTGTCCGTGAACGCCACGTACGACGGGGTCGTGCGGTTACCTTGGTCGTTCGCAATGATCTCCACGCGGTCGTTCTGCCACACGCCGACGCACGAGTAGGTCGTACCGAGATCGATACCGACGGATTGTCCAGCAACAGCTTGAGCCATCTTGGATGAAAAGTCTTGGGGGGGTTGCTTGGGGGGTTGGTGGTTGTTGGTTCTTCGTTCACTCTTGCGAGGAAAATTCGGAAATGAGCATATTGGGCGGGGGCGGCAAAGCGCAAAGATTGCAACGAGGGCAGAGCAGTCTGGCGGCGCTTGAGACCCCAGAAAAGATATCGGAGCAGCACAGGGGGCAGAGCTCCACTCTCTATCCACCAAGAACGTTCGAGACAATCGCAGCAATCAATCGAGGAGGGGTGACAATCTGAAACTGGTCGTGACGCCAGCTGATTGGGTGGAGGAGACGTTGGACCTTATTTTAAGCCAATGAGAGGGCGAATTGCTGACCGTTTCACACCCCGACCAATTATTTTGGGGTGACGGGGAACATAGTGGGCGGATCGCTTTGGTTGGGGGGGAAATTGGGTGGAATATCTTTTTCACTTGGCGTTTGTAAGGAAAGGCGGTGGGTTCGAATGTTCTCGAACAAATGCGCGACAGAACCGTGCCAAAACTTGGTTGTGGCTTGAATTTTTTGTCGCATGGATTGGCTCTGTACCGTATAAACAGGCGGTTCTTTGTTGGAATATTTTCAGCCAATCATCCCTCAGGAAAGAAATTTGGTGCGCAGTTTCGGCCACTCATTGCACTGCACGTTTACTGCTGACAAGGAAACAAACCAGCCAGCAAAAATGGGTTGACTGATGACGCGACGCGTGAGTTATTGTCACAAATGAGGACAAGCACAAACTTACACCTTCTTGCATTCGAGAACTGTCTGGAGGAGACTGCTTGGCAGCTCTGCATGCGCCATCAATACCATGCGCGAGCTTCTGGAACCGCTGAGCAATGACAAGACACACAGTGATGCAAGTGGTACTGGTTTGATGTTATTGTGCGTGTATTGTGGCTGATTGGGTAGGTTGGTGCTTGCGCCTTGCTGTGAGAACTCTTCTGGTTGGCTGTTTCTGTGGCGACTCGGATTGCAGCCTGCTTGGTTGGGAGCTTGAGACCACGCGTGGTGCGACGCCAAGTGCTCTTGCCGCCTGCTTATAAGCAGTGACGCGTCTAGAGGTCGTCTGCGGGCGTGTATGTGCGCACGTACTCGAGGAACAGCGCTGTGCAACAATCGAAGCAATCGAAAAGACAACAGGTGCGTTAGATATTCACAACCAATTGCTCGGTTTGCTGCATGCAAGTGATGAGAGCAAGCAAGCAAGTTGAGTCGCACACCTTGTCGTCGCTCCAAGATGCGCTTGACGATCTGTTCGTGCGACCTGTGCCATGGTGGAGGCAAGTGTAAGCGATTAGGATCAATCATGGCACGGATCCGTAGAGCGTAGAGCGCATTTCCAATGCTCGTATCATTGAGAGCACGTACTTCCATTTCGCGATCACGTTGCGCTTCTGCGGCGTAAACTTCTTTGCTCGACTGTGCGTGAACTGCTCACAATACATAAACGCGCACATGAACAACCGCATAGTGAGCACCTCGAATGTAAATGTCGCCACATGCACCACCATCACATACCGTTGAGACCGCGTTGAGGATCAGGAAGCCCAGCATCGAAATGCAAAAGAACTTCAATAGCGTCACGAGATCTGAAATCACAAGACGAAAGATACGCCTGTGAGTGTGTGTCGCTTCGAACAACCTGACTCACACACAGAAAAAGAAGTGTCCACTTTTGGAAAAATTGTCAACAACAAACTGTCCATCCATCCATACCTGGCTTAACGGCGTCAGGGAACAGCAGCGGCTGGAAGGCGCCGTAGAGCGAGTTGACCGTCGACATCACGTACTCGGCGTCACGAATCTCAGCTGGCAAGTACTCCTCGCACTCCACCTACGTCCAGGTTTCCAATACAAGAGAGAGCAGAATCTGTAAGTGATCCCACACGAAGTGTAAGTCGCTCCAGATCAACAGTGATGACAGAGGTACTCACCACGAGCGTAATGAACGCAACCAGCGGGATGAGCCACGCCGAGATCGCAAAGAACACGGCGACGATCTCGCGCGACCGCTTTGCTGCGATCTCCAGTTCGTCCTTTGCGAGCAGCTCCTTCGTTTGCGTGAGCACCTGCTGGCAGTCTTGCTCCACTTGGCTGAGGTTGTCCTGCACTTTCTGGTGGATCGCCTGCTCGATCGTGTCCAGCACTTCGTTGATCTGGTTCACTTCCGTACCGTCGCCGTTGCTCTGCGACGGCTGCTGGCGGGAGTGCTGCTGCTGCTGCTGTCGCTCCGGGAGCCAAATCGCTGGGATCTCCAGTCCGTGCTGGTTGTTGATGTGCTCCTTGATGTTCTGCGTGATCTGCACCATGAGCTTCATGAGCTCCTTCGGGTTCGTCACGGTATCCGCCTTCGTGAGGTAGTATCTAGTCACGATTCACACCGCCGGTATTGACAACAAGCGTAGTGAGCACGTGCAGAGCCATTCATACAGAAAGATATGAAGTGCAGTGTACAAAACCACTCACTTGAGCTTGTCAAAGTGCTTGGTGTTCAGGAGCTTCACGACGTGCATCGTGCGCGAGCAGAGCGCTTGGCCCATCGGATCCATGAACACGAACACGAGGTCCGCGTTGTCCGCGAATCCCAGAATCGCTTCGTTCACGTCGAACGGGTACATGATGTCGCCATCAACCAGTCCAGGCGAGTCGATAAAGTCCACCTGCAAATACGAAAAGAAGAAGAAAACAGGAAGCCATTAGTTAGCATCCAGCATGACCATAGCACGCGCTGCCCTTTCTCCCTTACCATTGGGAAGCTGCGCTTCGTCGATACGCTCACACAAGTCTGCAGGTTCTCGATGAGCGGCTTGCCGAACTTGGCCTTGAGCGGCTCGAGGTACGGGTAGAGCATGACGGTCGAATCGCCCTTGATCGGCGCGAGCGTCTTCTTGCTGCCGCTCGTGATGAACGTGAAGCCCTGTGTCTCGATCGCCACGCCCGTGCGCTGCACATCGTCGCCGATGTACCAGTTCACGAACGACGACTTGCCGGCGCTGTGGTTGCCGATCACCAGCACGTTCACTTTGCGGCGCGGCGGGTGGATCGTCGTGATGCCCACGCTGCGCGCCAGCGCGACGACGCCCTCGTCCGCCTGCGCGTAGAGCGTGTGCACCTGCTTCATGATCTCGCTGGCCTTGCCATCGCTATCGGCGTGGTCTTTTCCTGGCATCGTGACGTGTGGAGCCTGCGTGCCTGCTTGCTTGCTTGTCGTGGTCGTGGCTGCTGCGCAGAATGGACCAGCAGATGAATGCCTCAGGGTTTTTTGTCACGTGGACGCGATCGATTGTTCCGTTGCCACAAACGCGCGCTTTTCTTCTACATTGGATAATGCGTTTCAATATGTATTGTATTGTTTAGTTATTTGAAAGAGTCTATATGTGACCTTTTAATGTTTTATTTTTGAGATAGTATGCATTATTAAAAGGTATATGCAATTAATTAAATTATTTATATCACACAAGGCATGACGTTTGAATAAAATGTTCGGTAAAGTACGAAATGAGCTTCAGCCAATCTGAGACGTGTGAGCAGCGACCGTCACTCCCAATTGCGCTTTTTGGCATTGAAATGGCTTCACTCAGCAACTCACTCCATCATCTCCTCCTACGTGCGCTTCCCTTTGCTGGTCCACGAGCATGATCTCGCGGTCGAGGTTCTGCAGCGCGTCGTGCATTTTCGCAGCGTGCACTTCCTTCTTGTTCGGGCCAAAGAACAGCAGTTTCATCGTCTTCTTGACACTCGCGACGCGCTTCTTGCGCTTTACCTCGGCTTCCTGTGCGGCTCGCTTCTTCATTAGTTTTCGATACGCACGCTCTTGCCATTCAAGGTCCTTCTCGTACTGCTCCTCTTGCTGCTTCTCCGTCAGCCAAACGCGAGCCAAGTCGATGTTCTGCTGATGCAGCATCAGCGCCTTGCTCGCCAAGAGCTTCGGGAACCCTTCATACAGAAGCGTGACGAGCTCCACAGATGCACCTTTGCAATCTCGCGCCAGCTGGTTCGTTCTCAGCTTGTCTCCAAGCGCTTGCTTCACCTTCAACCCGCTGGCAACACTCGCATCGACAGCAGCAAGTGCAGTGGCACGCGCGCGCCGCTTTGTCTTAAGGATCGCACGCACGCGCTCCATCTGCGGCGTCGTCGGGTAGTCCTGGCACTTGTCTGTCGCGTACCACAGGAAAAACTCGTCAAAGTCGATCTTCCCGCTCTTGTCCGCGTCGATCTGGTTCATAATTTCCCGCGCTTTCGATCTTGAGGTTGGTTCACAGAGCTCCGAGACGAGCATGTGGTGGAACTCCTTTGCGTCAATGTACCCGGACGCGTCTTGATCTGCAGTGGCGAAAGCGCGCTTCGCGTCCTTGAACAGCAGCTGCTTGCGTCGCGGATCGATCACTTCGATCACGTCTTCATACTCTTCGGCTTCAAAGTTGGCTGCTGCTCCGTCAACACTGTCGCTTCCATCTTGCTGTCGTCCCTGAGTGCATTTCTTGCTGCTCTTGCGCCGTCCACTGCCTTTGCTTTTCCTTCGTTTAGTGTTATCGTCATTATTCTCTATCACCACGGCTTGTTGCTTCTTTCGCCATGTGTGAAAAAGGTATTTTTTCGACTGCGAGTCCCATCGGCGCTGCCACTGCGAGCCGTCGAGCTCAAACGCCTCGTCGTCAAAGTAAAAGTCGAACGTCAGCTCTCCGGCGTTCCAGCGGGGCAGAAACACGTTGGCAAACACGTCGCTCGCGTTCTCGATCGGGATGATCGCCTCGTCCTCCTCAATCCACTCGATCTGGCAAATCTCCTTCAGAAAGCGATAGAACACTTTCCGCTTCTGCGCATAATCGCGCGGCTCCAGACAGTCGACACTCGGGAACCCTGGAACTTTCGGCATCGGCGGAGGTCCTGCGTCCTCTAAGCCAGTGGGACTGAGAACACCATTCAGCTTGTCCTTGATCGTAGACCCTACTGGTGGCAGCAAGCCGTTGAGTTTCTCCTTGTACCTGCGCATCTTCCGCTTCGCTCTCAGCGCCTCCTTGAGCAGATCGCTCGCGCTCGAAGCCACCTGGGCACTCTTATCGAGAACGCCCTCGGCGAACCACAGCAGCAGCTCGTCAAATTGGACCTTGCCGTCGCCCGACTTGTCCATCGCGCGCATCGCGTCGTCGACCTGGTCGTCTCGCAGCGGCTGACAGAGCTCCTCCTTGAACATCCGCTTGAGCTCGGTCTTGTCGATGAGGTCCGAGTGGTCGCTGTCGTAGCGATCGAAGGCGTCGCGCAGGATCGCTTCGTGCTGCATGCGGACCGCAAACAACTCGTCCTCGCGCTCTTTCTGCAAGCGCTTCGCTTGCAGCCGCTCCGCTTGCTGTCTCCTGAATGCTGCGAGAGTCGTCCACTGGTACTTGGCAATAACGTCACGTGCTGCGAGTTGTAGTTCACCAGCAGCAGCCGCAGCTCTGGACCACTCGTGAGACTTGAACCGCGCGGACTCCCACCACGATTTCAATCTGTGCTTTCCTATAGTACCAGTACCACCAGAAGAGCTGTGATCGGAGTGTGCTAGCTCAAAGCAACTGGTGCAGAAGCCTCTGCTTCTGTTAGTACTAGAACTGCTATCGCTGCTCTGCGTGCAGGTACCACAGTATTTCCTGCTTGCAGCGACCTCGCAGACGTCGCACATGCTCGCTTCCGGGTCGTTCAGCGCCTGGACCTCGATGCGGTCTGCGAGATGCAGCATGCGCTTGCCACTGCGGTGGAGCTTGGTGAAACACGCCCCACAGAGCGCTTGCGTGCAATCACGACACTTGAGCGTCGCCAGCACAAACGTCTTCTTCTCTTCATCCTGATGCTCAGAACCAACAGCCTCCTCCTGAGATGAACAACTGCCAAAGCACTCTTCACACAGTGGCGCATTCGGCAAACGATCGGGTATCATCACGAGGCACTGGCACAGCAGTTTGAACCGTTTGTGGGCGAAATGCCTCCTGGAAAAGCGTTGGATCGACGTTGCACCACTGCGATACAAAGCCATCGCAGCCTGGAAATTGCGCCAAAAGAGCCTTCGCTTCACAGTGCCGTGATACCATCGCTGGAGCTTCAGCGCCGCACGATTGCGCTCTCTTGTACTCCATTTGATCTGCAGATTCCGGAACCAGTGCTGAAGGCGCCGGGCCATGTCGTGACGCCTTGCTTCTCGATATGATTCAGCAATTTGACGCGCGAGAGCGCCTCGAAAGCACGCCTGTAGGTCGATCGCCGTGGCTTCGTGGCTTGCCTTCTGGAGCGCGTCGATCCACTCCATGAGTGTTAGAACCGAGACGCCAGGTGAAGAAGAACTCGTTGGTGGTCTTGTGAGCTGGAAGGTAAGCGAAGGGTCAGCTGTTTCTTCACAGACGCTTGCAAATCTCCGCTTTACACGACGACGAGCGCCATTCATCAATATAGAAGAAGCTGGTAGAGTTCCCGTCAAAGTTGACTGGCCCTGCCAGAATGCGACGATACAGGGAAGCGACTGTGGTTCCATCCCAAGCCAACTGAGAAGACTGTACTCTGTGTGGTCGGCATCATCATCATCACCACCACCAGTTTCGCCATCATTAACCACACTGCTGGGCACGTTTTCCGTGGCGCTGATCGCACCGAACGCCATGCGCTTCTTGCGCAAGTACCGCCAGTTTGTCGCGACCGTGTTGAAAGTCTCCCTCAGCTCAGTGCTCACCGGCTGCCACGGGTACGCCAAAAGCGCAAAGACCCAGACGTTCTTCTGCGTATCCTTGAGCGATGCGATGAGTGTCTCGGGATTAAACTCCGCCACGTCCAGTCCTTTCGTCACGCGCGCCTCCAGCTGGTACTTGAGCTTGGTGCGCAACACAAAGAGCTTCTTGCGTGCTCGTTTGCTGCGAAACGTGCGCTGGATGCGCGTCGCCATCTGGACCCGACGCGCGCCGACGGTGATCGCCCAGAACTCGAAGAAACCGTTCTGAAACACGTGCTGCGTGAGCTTTCGGTGGTAAAACTCGATGGCGAGGCTGGTTCTGAAGTGCAGGTCTCTCAGGGTCGGTACACGCTCCTCCCACTGGGTTATCGCTGTTCGCAGCCGCTTTCGGTCTTGAAAAACTTCCATTTTCGCCATCAGCAGGCGCTGTGCGCGTCGATGGCGAACGTATCGCGTCCACTGATTCCAGCATTTCTGCTGGGTGTGCTCGTGGTGGGATTTGAGAGATTGGTGGTTCCAGGTCGTTCTCTGGTGCGCGAAGCTCATGTGGAGAGCCCACTGGCGGACGCCACGGGTAGTGCGCAGTTTACGACACAACTGATCCACTGTAAGCACGAACAACGACAACAGATAGCACACATGCTGTCAGAACCAGTGGACTCGTATAAAGAACTGAAACACACCCAATTCATACAACTACGAACCTTGTTTCAGGAACCGCACGCGTCTCTGGAAAGCCGAGAACATCCTCTTGAGAACCAGGTGGTCGTCGTGGCGTTGCGCGTGCACCAGGTCGCTCTTCATCTCCTCCATGTCGCGCTTCCATCCTGCGATGGAAAACTGCTGAAGCCTCTTCTGTCGCCATTGGATCGCTGTCTTTGTCTTCTTCTGGTGGACACAGTAGCGTGTCCACTGCTGCCAGGAGAACACCAACGCCTTCAGCTCATTCATTCGGTTCATCACAGCCAGTTCAGGGAGCTTTTCGTCCACCCAGAAGCACCAGACTCGTTGCTTCAAATGCAGCGCCGCGAGTTTGTCTGCTCTCCTGTGCTTCCGAGCACGCTCGTGGCGATGTTCGATGAACAATTTCCAGCCATTCAGCATCCGCTTGCGCAGTTTCTGGTGGCGGAACCATTTCACGCGACGAAGCGACTCGTTCGACACTTTCAACGCCTTTGCTTCCACCGCCAGCGACCGAAAAGCACGCCATTGCTGGAAAACGATCTTCATCGCCACAAACCGCTGTCGTTTCCATCGTCCGAGCACCTGGCGCCGCCGTTGGCGTTGCTTGAACGATCTGAATAACTGCGGCAACAGTCTGTGAAGCTGGCGCACTGCCTGCATCTTCTTTTGCATGACGCCTCGGAAACGGTACCAGCGCCAGTGATTTTGGATGGTTCTCGCATTGCGTTCTTGAAAACTTTGGTGGAAGCACTTGATCCGCACGATCAACCTGCAGCCTGAAAGTGTGCTGAGCCGCTTCAGTGCGCTTTGCTGGTCCCTTTTGATCTCTTGCAGGCCGCTCTCTATTGTCGCGAGCTCTTGATGCCACTTGTCAGAATTCACAAACCAATTTGAGCACCAGCGCTTGAAGAAATGGTCCGTCCACTGCTGAAGAAACGCCAGCAGCTCGCGCATCACAACCTTCCTCGCGGCGAAACAGCGAAGCAACTTTGTGATGGTGAACGCCGAGTTGTTGCGCTTCCACTTGATAAACCGCTTGAATGCCTTTTGGACCCGAATCGCTGCGCATTCGCTGGTTTCAACAATGTTGTCAACAATGTTGGAAATTGTCGCAACAATCTGGTTCCCCCTGTATCTGCTCCACGCTCGCTGGGTCCGGAAGGCCGGCAGGTACAATCGACGCTGTCGATTCCTTCTCATCGCACGTTCAACACGCCGTCGAAAGAAACACGCGCGGACGCAGTGCTGGATCTTGACGACTTGACGCCACACAAACTCGACTCTCTCGATCGCATCTGGCCTCCAGACACGGTTGTAAACCGTTTCTGCTGCTCGACAAATCTGCTGTCGTCTGTGGACTACCCGCCTTCTCCCTTTATACCCTCGCCAATATCGCTGGATGAACAGCGCGGCTTCACGCTGTCGCTGCCGAAACGCGATCTTGCGGATCTGGTAGTTGCAGTAGCAGCGCTGGATACACTCTGCTGCCAGGAAGCGCTGGTGGTCAGCCACAAGCCGCTGGAACTGACGTCTCGCCAAGAACCGGCGCATAGCGCACTGGATGATCGTCGCGTTCGCTTGGCGAATATGCTCGCGATACGCCTGCACGAGCCACTTGAAGCGCATCAGCAGACTATACTTGCGCCAGTATCTCTGGATCTTCTGGGCGAAATGGTTGTGCTCGGCTATCCGGATCTCGAGTGTGACCTGGAGCCAATGGCTGAGGAATCTGCGCATGCGGATCTGCTGCTTGCGCTGGACGATCGCGAAGGCGCGCACGAGACTCGTTTGCTTGAGCAGCCGCACGTGGCGCGCGTGGTCTTCGAGCACGCGATGCGTGAGCGTCTGCCGTTTCCACAGCGAAAAGCTGAGGTGCACCACGCGTTTGTAGTGGCGCATGAGCGCTTTGCACATCGCGGTGAGCACCACGCGCTCTGCGAACGCGACGTGCTGCCGCTCGAGGAGGAAAGACACGGGGATGTCCACGCCCATGCGGTCGATCTTGAGCTGCAATAGCCATAGCAACCGCACAGCACATTGTTAGCCTCGGTAGTTTGTTTAGAGCTCCCACCCAATTGCATCGTATCGTACCTCTAGAGCCCGCGTAAGAGTTGAGACTTGCCGCTCATTCGAGAGATTCTCGCGTTCGATCTGCTTAGCCAGGGGATCCAAAGGGCCGCACTTGGTTCTGCTCTTGTTCTTGGACTTGGACGTGATCGCTGCCAAAGCCTGGGACGCTCTACCGTAGATCCTGATCTCATCCTCCAGCGCCTCCAGTTGCTGCTGCTTCCTCTTCTTCAGCTTCTCTATCGACTGCTGGTGCTGTGGCTGCTGGTTCTTCACTTTATGCGAAGACCTGGGCGTCTTGAGGGCCAAGATCGCGGCGTTGTTGGTAGCTGTTGCTCTGTGCTGAGCCCTCGCGATCGGCCTGAGGTCCACGAGCACACGAGGGTGCTCGGGCTTCTTTCTGATTTGCTGCTGCTGCTGTTTAGTAGAGAGGCGACGGTGGGGAGTACTGCTCGCCGAGTGAGTGGCGTCCATATCATGACTAATGACCCGCGCTTCGTCTCTACTGTCTGCTCACAGCCATGCACAGTAAGCAGTGAGCGCCACAATGAGCGTGTATGGTGCAGCTACAGAGGGAGTTGCGATGGGTTGTGAATGGCACGAACCTTGACGCTGCTGCTGATAGACTTGGTCCGCGAACGGGAGAATGACGTGGTTGCCGCCGGACGGCGAGAAGAGCATGGACGCGTCCATTCCGCAGACATCACGTCACATCAGAACCACGTCACCTACGCACATACGTTCACCATCGCTTGGCGTATTCAGCGCATGAGGCCGCGAAAGAAACGACCTTGCGCTGCTTTCCGCGATCCTTCCACTTGTACCTATCACCCGCCTATTTTTAAGACAGCGTGCGCTGGGTTGAGCGGAGAGCGACTCAGGTGTTCAGCAGCGGGCAATTGATATAGAGGCAGCCCAAGACGAGCCCGAAAAGAAAGTAAGGCTCCTCACACAATGCCAGCGAGTGAGCGACCACTACATCGAACGAGTTGTGTCTCTGCGAAGCTTCTAAGTGGCTCGTGGCGGCGCACACGTACGTATTCGATCACGCAGCAACGCAGCAGCTTGCTGTTGAACGACCGGGCGGTGTTAACAGGCCAAGCTCACACGCCAGCACGCATCGCTCATGGTTGTCGCGTGAGCGTTTCCATCCACATAGGTCAATTGGGTTGGCGTGCTTTTTGATGGTGTGTTTCATTATTGGCTACTGCCACATACTGGCAAATTGTGGCTACAAGGGTGACTCAGCAGTTTATCCGGATTGACATTTCCAGACGGTTGCATCCGGCTGTTTTATGGTTCACTTTGTTGAGCTGTCTTGTTTTGCTCTCGAAGCACAACAGCCCACAACAACTGGCAAACAACAACGACGACGACAGATTGGTACATAACCATCACAAACACAGGTCGTGGTGGGATATAAATATAGAGGAACCACGACCATCGGTTTGCACACAGAGGAGCGTCCACCGCAAATGGAATCAACCAACGAAATTGCAATTGAGCAAAATTGAAATCGCTCTCGAGTAATCGAGAGCGCATGTCTTTGACGAACTCAAATCGACTGCAGCAATAGTTTTTGAACAAGTCGAGTCGATTGACCGACTCGACTCGCCCATAATAGGCGTATCCGACAGTGGCGAATTTGAAGTCGCCTCTCAACCACCGATTGTCATCGTTTGTGAAGATTGGAAAAAATTGAACAACAACCAAGTCGGGTCCTACCATTCCCATATTTTCACTGTTCAACTTGGAAATTGTATGCTGGTTCTTTCTCCTTCCTTGTCGTTCTGCGCAACAAGCCAGCATCCCTACCCCTTGCATTGAAACGCAAAACCACCCACCAACATTTTGTGCTGGATTTTGTATCGCACCAGCTTTCGGTTTTTTGTGTGTTAGCTTGCCAAAGCAAGCTAACAAAAGTGGTTGGGGTTGTTGATTATGATAGTGAGATGCGCCGCACGATGTTCTAGAACGTCAGAACCCCCCCCTCCAGCAAAGCTCGAGAAAGAAAGACACACAAAAAGGTGGTGCGAATGTTGCATACTTTGTTTGCTTTGTTGTGTTTGCACGTTCAAAGACGTGCGAGTAACACGAGTGAGTGTATTTAGTTGTGTAGCAGTCACGAGAGTCGCGAAACATGCCGATCCATCTGCTGCTCGATCCAGTCTCATTCTTCATCAGTCTCGCTCGCTCGCACACACATGCTCTCACTCACGTGGAGGCCTGCAAGAATAGACAACAGCAAAGAGCAACCAAACCAAGCAAGCTGTGCCGCCAAAAAAAGGTGGTCGCCTCATACAAATGAATATTTTTAACCAATCAGAGTCGCCGGCTCGTGTTTTTGCGCTGCGGGTTTTTGTTCTGCTGATCGAGGTCGGCCCTGTGCAAGCCGACTGCTTTTCCCACGCCAGCATTCCTTCCCAACGACGTCGCGCGCCTCCCAAAGATCCCAAAGCCTTTGATACGCAAAAGGTCATCCCTCCTGCTGTTTGAAAACGCGAGCCAACAAATGCTGCCTTTGGGTGGTCAGGTCTCAAAACGTTCTTTGTTCTTCTCTCGCCTTCCCTCCCTCTCCACAAGCAAAAGGCCCAAGTCGTCCCATTCATCGATTTTGTTCCTGTCGCACCATCCGCAGATCGGAACAGAACCACACACGACGGCTCTCCCTCTCGCCCCACACAAACAACAGCAGCAGCAGCCTCATAGCGCTCGCCAGGTGTGCCTGCTTTGCGCGCGTTATTACCCGCCATCTCATACAGGCAGCCACCACCAGAGCGTGTGTGCTTGCTGCGCTAGTCGAGTCGATCCGTCAACCGGTAGACCGATCGACATCCTCCCCCTCCTCACACCGTACGCGCGACCGACATCGCCGCCCGCCGTCCTTCGCTCGGCTTCTCTCTTTGCGCGGCGGAGAGTGGTGATCTCGTGTGATTGGGAAGAGATCATTTACACAACAAGCAGGAACAAGCAAGACAACAACTTGTTTTGCGCTGCAAGAAACAAGCAAGACAACAAGCAAGCAAGTGTGCTTGTTTGTTGATCCGCGACCACCTCTGTTTGAATTTGCGTCACGTATCGACAACCTCGCCGTCGTCGCTGTTCATGCCCAAGCGACCCGGTCTCCCGTGCTCCCCACCTCCCCCACCGCCACTGTCGTCGTCCGCCTCGCCGTCCGCGGAGCGCCCGCCACTCCCAGTTCAAGCAGCTCCAGCGTCGTCATCCACCATGCCGCGCTCTAGCATGGTGAGCGAGGACGTGTGGGCCAAGGCGATCCACGCGGTTAAGGTGCAGAAGATGAGTCTCCGCCAGGCCGCGCAGATGTACGGCGTGCACCACATGTCGCTGCACCGGCGCGTGCGCGGCCGCTACGCGACGTCGGTGTCGTCGTCGTTCGACATCCGGTCGTACCTGAACGAGGCCGACGAGACCGAAGTGCTCGGCGTGCTCCGCGAGCAGTTCCTGCACGAGAAGCGGATCACGTCGGACGACATCCGCTTCGTCGTGCGCGCGATCGCGAGCCACGGCGGCAAGCGCGCCGTGCCGCCCGAGTTCCCGCCGAGCCGCTGGATCGTCGACTTTAAGCGCGCGCACGGCTTCGCGAAGCTCAACAGCTACGCGTACCCGCCGACGACCACGTCGTCCACGAGCGACGCCGACATGGACGACGGCGATGTGGACGGGGACGGAGGGGACAGCGAAGGCGCGAGCTACCCACGGTACACAGTGCCGTCCTACCAGCACGACCACCACCACCACCACCACAGTCAACGCCACAGCCACAGCCTCCAGGGCGACCGTAAGCGCCACGATGCGGAGCAGAACCAGTGGGACCAGATCTCGCACTCGGACGGCGACCGCGAGGACTTTGGCTCCAACGCGAGCAGCGGCAGCTACGACAACGGCAACACGACCGGCAGCAGCTGCGGCAGCTTTGAGAGCGGCGGCGGCCAGAGCGAGACCAGTGACAACAAGCGCACGTACAAGCTCAGCCACACGGTGCCGCCGGAGACGTGGGAGAAGGCGATCGCCGCCGTCGAGCAGCAGGGCATGAGTCTGCGCGCGGCCGCTCGTGCCTACGGCGTGCACTTTGCGGCGCT
Organism: Globisporangium viniferum; assembly: GCA_023333705.1. Taxonomy (NCBI): domain Eukaryota; phylum Oomycota; class Peronosporomycetes; order Pythiales; family Pythiaceae; genus Globisporangium; species Globisporangium viniferum. The sequence continues at coordinate 19,693 of JAASFI010000139.1, forward strand.
ACACCGTCGCGTCAAGAAGCGCGCGCAGGGCGACCCGTCGGCGGTCACGTTGGAGGGCTACTTCCACCCCGACGACGAAGCCGGAATCATCCGCGTCGTGGTGGCGCGCGCCGAGCTGGGCGTGCTGATGACGTTCGACGAGCTCATGGACCTCGTGCAGCGCGCGGCGCTGCGCAACCTGCCGGACATCTCGGTCGACGCGGCGCGCAAGCTCATGGCGCGGTTCCAGTCGCGCAACGAGCACTCGATCCGCCATATCATCGTGGACTGGCCGCTGCCGCGGATCAGCGCGATCAACCTGAACAACACCAGCAATGGCAATGGCTCGGGGGTCCCAAAGGTCCCGGATGCACGACCAGTGCGCATCCCGCCGCGTCCGTCGGTGATCGTCACGAACACCGACTCAGCAAGCGGCGCGCCACTGATAAACGCCCACGCGCACGCGCTCGCGGCGATGGCGGCGGCCGCGCCATCACCGATGATTCCGAGCATGAACAGCAAAGGCGCGCTACTGCCGTCGTCGCAGTCGCTGCTGCTCCGCGGGCAGCCATCCCAGCACCCGAGCATGGGAATGAGCATGAGCGCGTCGTCCTCCGTGTCGTCGTCGTCGTCTTCACACGCGAAGCGCGGCGGCGGCGACAAGAGCTCGTCGCACCCGATCATGTTTGTATAGCAGTGGAGCAGCAGCAACAATGGAGCTCGTTGTGGTTGCGTCTCCCAGGCACAGAAGACGACGACAGACAAGCACGGCGAAGCAAGTAGCAAGACGATAGGGATTTTTTATTAGTATTTTTTTCAACGCCCGCGCGCACGCAGCGAAGATGACGACGCAAGCGGGTCGCTAATGATGACGATGGTGATGGTGATGGTTGTAGTTTGTTCGGTAATACACAGAAAGTAAGGCGTTCATTAACATAATGACATGCAAGCGCGCTAGCGGCATTTGTTTTTTCCCTTTCTTTCTATTGGCTTTTGTGCTCTGCCTGAGGCGCTCGTGCTTGCACGACCACGCACGACCACGCACGACCACGCACCACAAAGATACAATAGCAGGTGACTATGGCTAGGATCTTTGGTCATTCATTCACATCAGTAGTGCATGATGCAATAAATAACTGGACCAAACGTGCTCAGCTTTGTTTGTCACGTGGTGGCGGCATTTAACATCGAACGGTCGCGGATTGTTGAACGACCAGACCAGCAGCAAGCAGCAAGCGCTACGCGTGTGCAACAGTAAACAACAGCGACACTTTCACAGCCACTCGCCCTCCTGCCTGCGAGAGAGCGTCGCCTGCCGATGATCCAGTTTCTATCCATTTAGCTACAACCGCCGCCTTTGGTGGGCTACAAATAGATCGGACCCGCTGCCATCGATCTTTCGAAATAGGACGCCCAACCAAAAATGGATCAGATCTCAGTCGGACGGAAATCGGATCCCTCTTTAGTCCGATAAATGGGATCTTAATCAGTTTTGAGAGGAGCCTTTAAAATCAGATGCAGAAGTCCAGGATCGTTTTAGAAGGGGAATCAAGTTCAAACAGCATGTTGTAGCGTGCTGCAGCATGCAACATGAAACAACTGTGTTCGGCTGCTCTTCTTGTTTGCACTGTAAACAAACACACACACGTCTTGTTATGTTACGTCTCACCCTTCCCAGCTTTTTTTCTTTCACAAGCTCTCTTCGCAGTTGATTGCCACTCACACTGTCGCTACATTACTATGTGAGCTGTCGTCGAAACTCGAGGATCATCTTGGCGCTCTCGTCCATCCAGATCGTGCGCCGGATGAACTCGAGCGAGTACTCGGGCCCCACGGGCGCGCCTTTGCAGAGCACCTCGATCTCGTCCGGACGCACGGTCTTGAGCTTCTTGGCAATGTACTTGCGCAAATGCATGATCTACAAACACCACAAACACCACAAACACCACATCCAAACAAACAAGCACAATACCAGATTAGTTAGCAAATGTGAGTGGCATTGGGGAGGATACACCATACAAGCTACGAGTACGAGAATCAAAATCAACAACAAATTTTTGTAAAAGTTACAAACCTTCAGCAGCGCTTGCGTGTTCATGCGCGGATACTTGAGCGGCTTGAGCCACAAGAAGAGCGGGATCTCGACGCTTTTCTGCGCATGCAGCTCAAAGCGGAGCATGTGGTTGGGCGACGGGCCGCAGATGCGCTTGCTCTTGATCTGCACCGGCCGCTCCACCTGCGGCTCCTCGACGGCCTTGCGCTTGATCCCCAGGCGCGCATAGAACTCCTCCGCTATGTAGCAATCGAGTAAAAGAAAAGATGGATACAAAATCAGATTTTACAAGCCCATCGTGATCAACGCACACAGTAGAAAGAGATTGTATGACAAATACCTTGGATCTTGTCTTTCTCGCGGTAGTCCGGCAGGATCTTGAGTGTGAGCTCCTGTATTGCCGGGTCAGGCCTGCAAGCAGACAACACATTAACAGCAGCAACAATAATGAGCTTCTCGAGAACACAAAAAAGCACTCAGCCGTGCATAACAACGTCGGCCGATTTTCTTTGCTTTCGGGTTCGTACATGAGCTGCTCCCAGGGCCGGACGCCGAGATGCACGTTGCACGTCGGGCACGAGTTGTTCGTCTTGCTCTTCATGAAGTACGGCAGAATGCAGCCGTTGCAGACTAACAACATGGTCAACAGAGAGATTGAACCAGCAATACCAGAGCAGTCAGTTGATCCAGTCCGCACTCTCATAGAAGGAGCACCGATGGTTCTAAAGATCTTGTTCCCTTACAGGTATGCAGGCACTCCTTGATCGCCTGCGCATCGAAGAGGTACCCCTGGCAGAGCTTGCAGATGAAATGCTGGTTGATATGCACGAGCTTGATCGTGACCTACACTCATGCACATGCATCCACAGCGAATAGCACAACGACGAAGGCTCGATTAGTTTCGCTTCAGATCCACATCCCAACCAGATTAAATACACGTCGCTCCAATCAGTCATGAGGCACGCACGACACAGACCGCTTGCTACTATTGAAGCATAGTAACAGGAAACACGAGGACAGATACCGCACCTTGCGCGCGTCCACGAGCAGCGCGTCGCACGAGGCCGCGCTGATGTCTGCACCGTCACCACTCGCGCGGGCCGTCGTCCCATTCGCGGTTGGCGCCATTATCCAAATTGAGGTTTCTCCCGCGCTTTTTCCAACTGGCGGGAATACTGAACGGCAACGCCAGCAAACGCTGAAAACGCTCGAAATAGAGCGCTCTCTTACAAATCCAAAGATAAAATTCTGGCAAAGGTGAGCTTATCAGAGGACCCCTGAGATTGAGGATGGCAAACCTGGCGAACAGAATAAACATCCTTTGAAACAGCATAGAATGATGCCACACCTCGAGCGTAGATCGTGTCAAGATGTTTGTTATTCACACAAGGTGTGCAGCTCGTTCCTTATTGTGTGAATGATGTCGCTAGCGATACATGCAATTGCGTTTACAGCACGGCAGTAGACATACTGAAGAGCTGCTCAGGTGATTCACCCTGCGCATAGCAGTGTTTGTGTGCAAAGGCAGTGACCCGCCGTGTTCCGCGAGCAGTCGCAGTGTGTGGCAAACACGAGCAACAGCTCACGACTCCAAGAGAGACAAAGAGATGGCTACGTCGCTGCTTTCGCCTGACTGTCGCTGTAGCTGTGGTGGTGATGGTGGTGAGGTGTGCGTGTCGCTTCCTGCGCTGGGAGCACTGGGCTTTCGACAGCTCGACGACGTCGCGTTCGCGTGCCAAGTGGTCGCGCACGACGCTGAAACCGGGACGATCTCGATCCAGTACGTAGACGACCAGCAGATCGAAGAAGGGCTGCATGCTGACGAGTTCATTATCACCAGCAGCAACGCCATGGAGCTCTCAATTGAGCAAGAGCAGGATCGCAATGAACACCAGTTGCGCCACTTTGAACGATTGGATGCCAATGTCAGGGATGTCCGCGACAGAAATGGCAGCAGCACCATTTTCTCGCACGTAGCATCGTTTCTCGACCATTTCCAGTGGATCCAGAGCCTGGTTCTCGTATCAACGCGCTGGAGAAACGCGCTTTTGCAGCAGACTTGCTGGCAAACAGTGCGCTTACCGTCAGAGATTGGATCTGTGACCCATTCCAGTGGAAGTGGAGGCGTTTTAGGACCGACAGGGTACTCTGACGCGCTTCGCAGTCTCCTGTCGACAACCAACGTCGTTATGGCAAGAGAGACCAACAACGTTGGTATGGACTGCAATGGGCCAAAGACTGAGTTTCTTACAACCAAAGCGCACCAAGTCGTGCAAGAACTCGTGGTGGATGACTGCCCAGTGACCGACGACCAAGTGCTGGAGCTCGTGACCCGCTCCAGAACGCAGCTCAAGCGGCTCTCACTGCGAAGATGCAACCAGATCTCGTTCCTGCTGCTCTATGAGCTCACGCGCTTGGCGAAAGACTCCACACAACAGCAGCAACTGGAGCAGGTGGACGTGTGGCTCTGTCGCGGGGTCTCCCCTGCGTACGTGGAGCAGCTCAAGCGCAATGGCGTCTTCGCGCGAACTGGGCTACAGGTCAACGGTCCTGGGTTTTTCATCCTGGAGGTCTCGGCTGAGACTGAGCAGTGGATCATGAAGGGAAGTGGTGCAGATCCATCAGTTGTACTCTCTAAGGACGATGAGCAGGAGCAACATGCTGAGGTTGTTGTTGATTTCCAGTGCCTTTCGGTTCATTTTGTGCCGAAAGCGAGCTTCAGAGTGCTCTTTGAGACTCTGGACAGGATGGAACACAGCGTCGTTGCCAGGGAGCTGAAGACTTTGAGAGACCACGCGGACGCATTTTCGCTCACGATGATCCCACTGATGGTGCGTCTCGAGAGCATTTTGCAGAGAAGTGGGGGTTCCAGTGAGTGGAATAGTCGTCAGTACTCGCTACTGGGGATGCCGTCAACTCCGGACGACTTGATTCGTCTCGTCGAGCAGTACGAAGAGAAACGCGTGCAGAATCAACTTCGCGTGGCTCTTCCAACCATTTCAGAGCCGCATGGGGGTCCAGAACAAGACACTACGACAGATAAACAAGCGAGTAGCCACCACAAACAAGAAGGCGGTGATGAGTCATTGGACGCTCGAGCCGAGAAGGTTTTTGCGATGCTGCGCCAGACAGCAAGGGACCTGGAGTCGCAGGTCGCGCACCTGGAGAGCCAAGTGCGTCAGATGACGCTCGCGAAGGACCACGCGCAGCAGGAGTACCGCGTGGCGCAACTGGAGCTGGACCGCGTCGCGAAAGAGGCCGACCGCGCGTTGCTCAGCCTTGTGACGTCTTCCACGGTGGAGCTTCCCCCACCACCACCACCAATTTCGATGCTTCAAGTAGGGAAAATGAACACCATATTACCTTGTAGAGACGGTGATGAGCTGCTGCCACCTCTGCCGTCCGATGAGAAGCTCCATATACTTGGCTCCAAGCTGGAAAGCAGTTCGTTCGCAGTCCTCAACGGTTTTCTAGGCACATCGCTGAGCTCGAGTGTCCAGCAGGACCTGGAGAAGATGTACCTAGCGTCTCGTTGTAGTCCAGACGACACTGCCATGGGCTTTAAGCTCGGGGAGCTCGCCGGTGGGAACACGGGTCGCAACTTGCGATACAAAATGGAGCACGTGCGCGGTGACTACATGCTCTGGGTGGACGAGCACGACGCTTTCTGCCCCGAGTCCATACGCCAAGCGCTTCGTCATATGGACCGCCTCGTGCTAGAGCGACTGCCGTCTTATAACGTGGAGCTTGGGGCGAGTGCGCTGCTCCGCAAGAAAGCCATGGCGACGTGCTACCCTGGCAACGGCGCTCGGTACACGAAGCACTGCGACAACCCGAACAAGAATGGACGAAAGCTGACGGCGATTCTGTATCTGAACGTGAGTTGGATCCCTCAGCACGGCGGCGAGCTCCAGCTTCACCTGCCACTAAAGCCCCACAAACTAGAAGACCAGGAAGTACTGAATGAGGAATCCAAGGTCCAGCCAGTGATGGACCGCCTGCTACTCTTCTTCTCGGACAAGAGAGTGCCGCACGAAGTGCTCCCGTGTTTCTACCGCAACCGCTTCGCGCTCACGGTCTGGTACTTGGACTACGACGAGTTCATGAGCGCGCAGGTGTTTGGCGCAGTTCTGCAGGACCAAAGCGACGAGGAGAAGCGCATTCAGCAGGAGATGTCGCAGTTTGCCTCCGAGACGCAAGAGCTCTAAGTTGAAAAAAAGGAGAGTATATTAGTGTACCAGATGTCGACGAGATGGGAAGGAAGTCTGGTTGATTGTTGGTGTGGGCGATGTCGTGGCGCTCTTTGAGCCCACCACCACCGTAGTGACTTGGCGATCGGTTCCCACTCGCGAGACTCATAGTCGTGTTCGGTGGTGGGTTTATCGTCTTCGCACTTGCAGACTCGAGAGCAGCCTCCGTCGCGATTGTGAGCAGCACTGGCCAAGAGTTCCTTCCTCATGTGACCTCTTCAATCCAGTCAGAAAACTCGATTGTGACTCTTTCGCAGCTGAGTTTGTGCCGCTCACGCATGAAATTCCCATCCGTTGCTGCTGGTATCTCTGTCGCTCGGACAGAGACACTTCATGTTGGACAGTGGCATCCTGATGCTGTTCCCTTTGGTGGCGATAGTAAAGAGTTCACTTCAGACTGCTCTCTCTCGCTCGTTCTTTCTCTCTATGTCATATCTCTTCTACACTAGTGTAATCTTCTTCCCTGTGATTGGCAACCTACCTACATACAATCTACGCTATTAATTCAGTGTCTCTTTGGTCATCTCTCTCCAACAAAACGCACAGCTCTTTGCCATCCATATTTTTTTCTACATCAGCAAAGTAAATCTATCACCTCATTATATCTCTTCTTACCCTGCGGTGGGGGGCGACGTGTGGCCCGACCAGTGCAGCAGTTGGCACAGCGGCGTGGGCGTGAACTTGGACGGCCGGTGGAACGAGATCGCGTAGAACGCGTTCTCGAACGCGGCGATCACGCGCGCGATCGCGAACGCCCCCGCTGCGGCGTTGTGCTGACCGTCCTGGTACACCGGGTCGTCAAGCACGAGCTGCGGCATGAGCGCCACGCCGTTGCTCAGTAGCAGGTGCGGTGCGAGAAAGTACTCGCCGAACGCCTCGGGCTTGAGCGAGATGCCCGTGGTCGCGTAGTCGAACGTCATGCCGTAGAACTCGAGGAAGTCCATCAGCAGCTGGCCGAGCGCCTCGGGACCAGACGCCTCTGTCAACCCCTGTCGCTCGATCAAGTAGAGCGCCATGAGCGCGACTGCGTACGAGCTCAGTCCGCCCGTGAACGCGTTGTTGAGTCCCTTTTCCCGCAAAAGCTGCTTCACCACGACGATCAGAGAGTGCAGCACGGGCATCGCGGTCACGTACTCGCGCACCATATCGCTCGCGTCGATGCCGTGGCGGGTGTGCAGGTTCTCGATCGAAATGTCGACGCGCAGGTCGTTCTCTGCAAGCACGAGCTTCGCGACGGGCACTTTTGCGCTCCCGACCACCTCGATCCGCTGGACCCACTTCTGCTTGCGAAGTCGCGATGCGATTTGCTGCAGCTCTTTGATCCCCAGCACAAATCGGGTCTTCACGTCCGGATCGTTCTCATTCGAGATCCCCATCACCACAACGTCGACGTCGCTGGACGGGAGCCACAGCCCACTCGCGAACGAACCGAAACACGTGACAGTCGCCTCGGGCCAAATCGTTTGCACACACGTTGAGATGTGCGCAATCGCATCGTTGATCGACTTTTGCAGGCTTGCAACAATCTCACTGGTATAACTGCAGTAGCTGGTCATTTCCGCGCCAAGTCTATACAGTGACACCAAACAAGCACCACCTCGTATGTTAGAAGACAATCGGATATTGTTAGAGCAAGGCAACTGGACATGCTCAAACCTTTCTGTGATCGGGATCGTTGTATCGTTGACGTGTGCAATGTCGGGTAGCCACATGGGCATGTGCGCTGGTACAAATGCAGGTGTTGCGTTACTCTCCTTCGCGTTGTTTGAGTTGCTGCTGTTACCTGCACTCTTTGCCTTGCTATCGCTGTTTTTGCTCTTCGTTGTCATAGATGCAGTCGCCGCCTTGCGCTTTGCTGCGCCTTGGTTGCTTGCACCACCAGAACTGCTCTTGCTGCTCGTCGTAGGAGCACTCCCGCCACCCGCAGCACCCGAAGCACTGGTGTTGTTATTGTTACTCTTGCTGGCGTTGCGTTGCTTCTTTGACGTAGTGCTTTTCTTCACCGGCTGCTTGGCGCTCTGCTGCGGCTCGCTCTTGGCTGCGACCGCAAACTCGCTGATGCTCAAATTGCTCAACGCGCTCAAACTGCGACTCACGGATGTAGATGCGGACGCGCTCTCAGGTCTCGCCGCTGGTCTCGGCGGCGCTGCCATCGCCACTTCTTCATGTATCATCCTGCTGTTCGGTCTCTCTCTCTCTCTCTCTCTCGTAAGCACCCGCTCTTCCTCTTGTCTTCGTCCACGTCGCCTCGCTCGCTCTGGGAGATTTGATAGCTGAGCTCCTTGTTTGACTTTCCGAGCGCAGACAAATCCAGAGTGATGGTCTTGAAAAGTTAAGTAGTACAGTTGAGCACAATTTGCGTACTGTTCAGTCGGGTATAGTGTACAGACATGTTTACGTTGAGTACAGTGATATCCAAGTAGATGTTTATTGCGTCTGCCACAGTAATGGTTCAACAGTGAAAGACCGCGTGTGCCACGCAGCCAAACCCGCGCTCCCCCTCTGTTCCCTCTCACAAGCCAAAAAGCCCCCAGAAGACAGCAGCAGCAGGAAAGGCGCCGACGCCTCTCTCTCTCTCGACGCAGGGGACAGATAGACACCATGGCCAAGGCGGACGGCCCGCAATGGACGGGCAAGTCCATTCGCAAGCTCTCGCTGCACAGACGGCGCGTGAACCCCATGAACCTTGGCTACGGGCTCGAGCACGTGCCGTTCCTCTTCCTCTACGCCTACTCGCTCTACCACTGCGTGCTCACGATCGGCGAGCCGTACGCGCAGGCGATCCGCGAGCTGGAAGAATCTGGCGTGCTTATCCCGCAAGCCGTGGGTGGTGATGGCGCAGTCGACGACGGTCTGCTCACGGGTCTCGCGGCGGCCTCGCTCTCACAGGGCTCGGTGCGCGACATCTCGTCCAGCATCAACTACACCGAGCTGCTCAAGCAGGAGGAGGAAGGCCCTCCGTTGCCCAACCCGTTCCTGCCTGCGATCGTGCCGCTGCTCTTCCTGCTCGGCACAGTGATCACGCACGGACTCATGGCGCTCTTCCAGGTGTGGTCGGTCAGCGTGCTGGCGTACATCAAGTACTCGCCTGTGCAGAAGATCGAAGACGCGACGTTTGTGCTCGTGGTGCCTCGCTCGTTCAAGGGCAAGAGCAGCATCATTAAGCTGGAGCACCCGCCAAAGAGCGCGGACGGCAGCCGGCCAAAGCCGTTCTTCGTGTTCCAGAAGCGCAAGTACCTGGCTGAGGCGGACGTCGAGGGCAACGTGACGTTCCACAAGCTCATGGCGCCAACGTCGAACCAGATCAAGGAGTACATCTCGTGCAAGGGGTTCGCGTCCGACAAGGACGTCGCCGACCAACTGGACTTGCACGGGAAGAACGAATTCAGCATCCCGCAGCCGAACTTCGTCGACATGTTCAAGCAGCAGTTGCTTGAGCCTCTGACGGTCTTCCAAGTGTTCAGCGTGTGTCTCTACATGCTGGACGAATACTGGCAGTACTCGCTCTTCACGCTCGCGATGATCCTCATGTTTGAAGGTGTGACAGTGATGAGTCGACTGAAGAACCTGCAGACGCTTCGCGGCATGGGCAACCAAGCGCGCGAGCTGTATGCGTTCCGCAAGAACGAGTGGGTGAAGATCACCTCGGACTTGATCGTGCCTGGCGACATTGTGTCTGTGAGACGCGAGACCGAGGGCGACGCGGACAACTCGGTGCCGTGCGATTGCCTGCTCTTGGACGGCTCTGCTGTGATGAACGAGGCGACTCTGACGGGCGAAAGTGTGCCGCAGATGAAGGAAGCGATTGGATCGAAGATGAGCGAGGACGACTTGACGGAAGTGCTCGACATGAAGTCCGGCCACAAGGTGCACGTTCTCTTTGGCGGCACCACGATCATGCAAAGCGACACCTCGAATGTCTCGTACGACGACAACAGCGGCAGCTCTTCTACGTCGACGAAGAAGAAAATCCCTACGCCACCTGACAACGGATGCACTGTGTATGCGCTGCGCACGGGTTTCAGCTCGTCGCAGGGCAAGCTCGTGCGAATGATCGAGTACTCGAGCGGCAAAGTGACTGGAAGCACGTGGGACGCGTACGGTTTGGCGTTCCTCTTGCTGATCTTCGCGCTGCTCTCGTCTGGCTACGTCTTGCGCCACGGTATCGCGCAGAAGGGCAAGATCACATTTGAGCTGCTCTTGCGCTGTGTGCTGATCATCACGAGCGTTATTCCTGCTGAGCTGCCAATGCAAACTGCTATGGCGGTGAACTCGGCGCTACTGAACCTCGTGAAGCTCTCGATTTTCTGCACGGAGCCGTTCCGAATTTCGTTGGCTGGAAAAGTGGACATCTGTCTGTTTGACAAGACTGGTACGTTGACGACGGATCAGCTCACGGCGGTTGGCGTTGTCTGCGAAGACGCGATCAGCCCTCAGGCGAAGACGAACAAGGAAGTGCTGGGCCACGTGCCAATGATTGCGTCGAACTTGGACTCGAGTTTGGTGCTCGCTGGTTGCCACTCGTTGGTGCAAATCGACGGCAAGATGGTGGGTGATCCGGTGGAAGAAGCGTCGATCCGCGCGATCGATTTCTCGTACGACGCTGCGACTCGCCGCTGCCAGGCGAAGCCCGACTCGGAGCGCGGAAGTGAACGTCGCTGGGGTCCAAACGTCTCGCAGAAGGAAGTGTTCGTGCAAATCTTGCACCGCAACCACTTTGCGTCCAAGCTGCAGCGCATGAGCGTGGTCGCGAAAGTGCACTTGGGCGAGAAGGGACTTCGCTACCGCTCGCTCGTGAAGGGAAGCCCGGAAGCGATCGGAAGCTTGCTTCGTAAGGACTCGATCCCTGCGTGGTACTGGCCTACTTACCAGAGTCTGGCTCGCAAGGGCATGCGTGTGCTCGCACTCGCGTACAAGGACATTGAAGGCAAGCCGTCGGAGCATGACATCGCGCAGAAGCCACGCAGCTGGGCGGAGAGCGAGCTCGAGTTTGCCGGTTTTGCTGCTTTCCAGTGCCTCGTGCGCAAGGACAGTGGCGAGATCTTGAAGATGCTCAAGGACAGCTCGCACCGCGTGTCGATGATCACTGGTGACGCGACGCTGACTGCTGTGCACGTGTCGAAGGAAGTGGGCATCGTCACTCGCCCGGCGCTGATCCTGAGCGAAGGCTCGACCGAGGGTCAGCTGGTGTGGACGCGTGCTGAGGACGACGGTAACATGGACTCGTACAAGAGCTCAGACATCGCTGTGCTCGTGCGCAAGTACGATCTGTGCGTGAACGGCAAGTCTTTGGCTGCTGCTGGCGAAATTGACGACGTGATCTGGAAGAACTTACACCACATCCGCGTGTTCGCGCGCATGACCCCTGAACTGAAGGAAAAGGTGCTGACATGCTTGAAGAAGAACGGCCACCACACGCTCATGTGCGGTGACGGCGGCAACGATGTAGGTGCGTTGAAGCAAGCGCACATCGGCGTTGCGCTTCTCGGTGGCTTTGGCTCTGCGAACGCGGACAAGAGCATCACGGGCGGTGGCTCCAAGTTCCAGAAGGAAACTGTTGTGACTGTGAGCACGCGTGAAGAGCTGATGAAGCTGCACGCATCGGTGCTGAAGAAGCGTCTCTTGCAGAAGCAGATTGACATGTCTAAGTGCAAGGAGAAGAAGGACTACGTGGAGCTGATCTTGGCGTCGGAGAAGACCGCGGCGGAAGAGGCGAAGAAGAAGCAGATCGTGAAGAAGATCAGTCCTTTGGTGAAGAAGGTGCCAACGAAGGAAGAGCGTGAGGCGCTCATGCGCAAGAAGCAGGCGGACATTGAAGCGGATGTGCGCGAACGTGAGGCCCGCGGCGAGTCGTTTGCGCGCATCAAGGCGATCGCTGCGTTTGCGAAGCGTGAGGCGGAGGAGGGCAAGCGCCTGCAGGCTGAGCGCACCGGTGCGAAGGGATTTGCGAACTTTGCGAACAACGCTGCGATGCACCAGTACATGGATGACTTTGAAGATGGCGAAGTGCCGATGGTAAAGCTCGGTGACGCGTCGATCGCGTCTCCATTCACGTCGCGCGCGCCATCAATCAAGGGTTGCGTGGACATCATTCGCCAGGGCCGCTGCGCGCTGGTGACGACCATGCAGATGTACCAGATCCTGGCGGTGAACTGCCTAATCAGCTCGTACTCGCTCTCGGTGCTGTACCTGGACAAGGTGAAGTACGCGAACTCGCAGCTGATGGCGCTGGGCATGATCTCGACGGTCGCGAGCATCACGCTCAGTCGCGCGACGCCGCTGCCGAATTTGTCGCCTGTGCGTCCGCTGACGTCGATCTTTCACCCTGCGCTCTTCTCGAGTCTCGTGGGCCAGTTTGCGCTGCATCTCGGCTGCATGATCTACCTGACGAACCTGGCGAAGGAGTACACCCCTGAAGGTGACTTTACGCACTCACGTCCGGGCGAGTTCAAGCCGAACGTGATGAGCACGGTGATCTTCTTGATCAACGGCGTGCAGACGGTGAGCGTGTGCGCGGTGAACTACAAGGGACGTCCGTTCATGAAGAGCATGACGGAGAACCCAGGGCTGCTGTACTCGCTGGGTATCAGTATCGTGGGCGTGTTCTTGCTGTGCACGGAGGCGATGCCGCTGTTCAACAAGGTGCTGCAGATCGTGCCGATGCCGGACCCTCGCTTCGCGCGCATGCTCACGGGCATCCTGGCGCTGGACGTGCTCGGCGCGTTCGTGTGGGACCAGTTCTGCCTCCTGGTGTTCGCGCCAAAGATCTTCTTCGCGTCGATCACGTCGATGGAGATGAAGGATTTCCGCCAGCTGCTTAAGATGGGCGTGATCTCGCTGATCATCATCTACATCCTGGCCAACATCGACTATGACGAGATCGAGCGCCAGCAGAAGCTCATGGAGGAGCAGAGCGCGCTCGCGGCGGCAGCGGCGGACGACAACGCCAACCCGTTCGTCACGGGCATCAGCGCCTAAGATCTGAGTAACGTCTGAGTTTTGAGCTCTAGAGATAAGACGTACGAAGCGAAATAACAGGAGTCTTTGCATATTCATGTAGGGTTTCATAGAGCAGCACAATGAAAGAGGAATTTTGCATTTGATCATGGTGATGAAATGTGAACATTCCAAGACTGCAAAATTCAGTCGCGGTGGCTGTTAAGTGCGTTTTGGAGTGCTATGTTTTGATGAGCAATGTTGTTCGTCTTATTACGTTTGAAAGGTGTTTTAAAGTACGAATGCGTTCTTATGCGGTTGATGAATCCGCACTTTGAAAAGATTGAGGGAGGGAACATGTAAGCATACGGAGGTGATAGGGGCACTATCACAGAGTATTTCGGAAAAGATGAACTGCCTTGTGTATTTTCTTTCTTTGGGATCCATAATTTGAAAAAGTACCTCAATTGAAGAAAGCCTGTAAAATGGAGTCTCTTCAATGATCCAGGCGCCATGTGTCTTCCCGTGGGAAACTGAACGTTTCTTTCTTCAACACCACTTTGCGCACTAATAATCCTCTCATAAACGTTTCTTGTGCAAAGTTGCTGAAACAATGACAACCATCCAGGTTTGTAAATTGTTTCAATAATCTACTCAAACTAATAGCTTATGCTCAGTGATACCCAGAAAATATTTGAGACTGAGGTCCAGCTGGTGCCACTCTCTTGCCTTCACCTGTGTGGAATGACGGGCAATCGTCAGAAAGAAGCCGCTTGGCATCGTGTGGGCGGGCACATGCGCATGCGAGGCTCGCTGCTTTCCCACAAGCGCCTTCCTTCCTTCCTTTCTCTGTGTGTGTGTGTCAGCATTGCATTCAAATCAGCGGCGGCCGGTCGAACAAACAACACGTTTGTCTGCCTGCCTGGCTGGCTGCTCGTCGTACAGTACGCCCACCGCCATTCCGCATTCGGGACTGAACACGCGCGACGAAGGCGTATCAATATGGCGCATCGGCGCGTCTTTCCTTCGTCGTCTATGAGGAGGCGTCTGCAGCAATCGTCGCTCGCGCGTGCAGTCGTGATGCTGCTGCTGATGATGATGATGATGGGCGACAGCGCGGCGTTCACGTGCCCCGCCAAGAGCCCCGCGCCGCCGCGCACGCTCACGATGAACTGCCTTGGCGCGTGTCCGACTGCCTTCTCGCCGTGCCTCTACTACGCGAACGCGACCACGTGCTCCGGATTCCAACAGCGATATGGCGGTGGCGGCAATAACGACACAGTCAGCGTCTGCATACAGGGAAACAGCAGTGTTGGCAATGGCGTCCAGTGCGCTATCGAATGCCTCTCGCCGTTCAGCGGCCGCGCGAACGACTCGTGGAACCTGCAGCTCACGACCTCCGGCCAGGGCTATGGGGACGACGTGCTCGAGCACCTGCAGGTGGACCCGTTTTTCCGCGTCGTCACGCGACCCGTCGAGTGGCTCAAGCAGATCTCGGACCTCACGTTCGCGCCGACGACGACCCAAGTGTACGTGCGTCGAGTCTCAAACATACCTGCCATTTAGGTCAGTCCAGTCTTTGGTCATGGATCGGATTTACCTAATATTTCTCTATCTCTTGGGCTATGATAATAGGGCGATCTCAGGAGACACGCTGCCGATCCGAGACAAGCTGAAGAACTACACGCTCGTCGACAAAGGCTCGGTCGTGTACGTGACGATGCCGACGTTCGACATTTTCCGGAACGCGCCAAACTTGACGAGCATCATGCTTGAGAACGTCGATCTGAACGGCCTCGCGATGTTCCCCGCGACGCTCGCGAAGCTCGAGACGCTGTGAGTAGTTAGTTGCCTAGTTTTGAATTTTGATTGGTAGTATTTTAGTAGAATATGAGTAGTCCATTGTTCTAACAGTGTGTTTGTTGCTCTTTAGGGTTATCTCCAACAACCGCCTCGACACGATCCCCACGGGCATCAGCAGTCTGTCGTCTCTCAACGTATTGTACGTGTCTGCTGTTGTTATTGGCAACTCAGAGTGGATGAGTTGGGCTATGGGTGCTGGTACTGACTGTGTTATCAACTCTCTTTCCTAAAATAAAGGGACTTGAGCCAAAACGTTTTCAAGAAAATCGGCGTCGACGAACTGCCAAAGACCCTGGAAGAACTGTAAGCGTCATGGCTTTGAAATTGATTCACGTGACCACGCGTTTCCATGCCGTACTGACGACTGGGTGACGGTTGTTCTGAACTGATGGGGGCCACTATGACTGTGTATTTTCTTGTTGATAACATAGAAATCTGCAACTTAGCTCGGTCGTGGAGATCCCGCCCGCGATCCTCAAGATGCCGCGCCTCAAGACCCTGTATGTTCACAAACTTCGGTTGGTCTTCTACAAGCTCTTGCGACGGATTCGACAATCTTTCTAACGCCCACACGCTCTCTTATTGTTTGATGCAACCAACAATCAGGGACCTGTCCGGCAACGTCTTTCCTCCACCTGAAGAAGGCACTTTGCCGCTGCAACTCGAGACGCTGTGAGTGTTTGATTTTTTTCCCTGCATTTTCTCTACGAGTCTCCAGAAATTGTGGTCGCACTAACAAGCCAATTTGTTGGGGGGAAATTTGCAGCTCACTGGCGTATCTGAGTCTTCGGACGTTGCCTCCAGATGTGCGGAAAATGGAGTCTCTCAAGTATTTGTACGTTCGGATTTGTGCTCACGTTCCCACCCGTGGCCATTTTCCCCTGACTTGAGTTTCCTCGCTTCTTGTCATGCTCTTCACAGAGATATCGAGTGGAACGTTTTCAACGATGCAGACCTGAGTCAGCTTCCACTGTCGCTGGAGACTCTCCATATAGGGCAGAGCGCGATGGAGAAGCTTTCCGAAGACTTTGCACGATTGACCAACCTCACGGAGCTGTACGTTACTCTTCCCTCTGGTGCCACAATCACGAGATATCGAAAGCTAACTTTGTTTGTGTTTCGACAGTGATGTCTCCGAGAACGCGATTTCTGAAGTCACAACCACGATGGTCCCGCCAAACCTCAAGTTTCTGTAAGTATTTGTTTTTCTCCCTTTCCTCACTTGCATCTCGTTGCTCTTGGGCTAATCTAAATGCTTTTGTCCATGTCCGCAATACAGGAACCTCTCAATCAATTCTCTCTCAATGCTGAATGCCAACACGCTCCCGGTGACGCTAGAGGTCTTGGACCTTTCGTACAACAGCATCGAGGCGCTGCCGGAAGACTTCACGAAGCTGCAGTCGCTCAAGCTCCTGTACGTCGCGATACAATTGGTTCTGAACTTTTTTTTCAACGTCATGAACTGACAGCTTCTTCTTTCTCTTCCGGACTTGTTCTAGGTACATTACGAATAATCCGTTCACCGAGTTTCCCGCCGCGATCTTCCAGCTCAAGTCCTTAAAAGAGCTGGTGATCGAAAGCTCCAAGCTGAACGACGTCAAGTTCACGCGCGAGCAAGCGGATTTCCTCGCCAACCTGACGAATTTCACGATAAATGCGAACGCGCTGGCGACGTCCTGCGATGGCGAATCTTCGCTTACAGTGCAGAGCTACTCGGTGTGCGTCTTCGGGGAGCTGTCGTCCGCATCAGCAGCGAGCTCAAAGGGTCTAAGTACAACAGTTTATGTCTTGATAGGCGTCGGAGCACTGCTGGTCGTCGCTGGTGTGCTCTTTGTGTGGACGAGAAGAAGTCGTGTGAGGCGAAAGGACACGGGGACGATGACGCTTCACGGCCATCGCCGGTCGATCTCGGACAAGAAGATGTTCTGCCTCGAAGACATGGACAGCGATATGATCCTCGAGAGCCCAAGTCACGGGATCGAGTACCTGACTGCGAGCGCAAAGTTCAGCTCGCACACCTCGAGTTCCAAAGGAAGCAGGCGATACATTTCCGTGTGGGACGACGAAGAGCTCCTCAAGTGGCGTGTGGATGCCCAACAGATCTGCGATGAAAAGCTGCTCGCCTCGGGGTTCTACGGCGAAGTGTGGCTCGCAACGTACCTAGGCAACCACGTCGCAGTCAAGCGCATGAAGAAAAGCCCAGTGGAGCAGGTCGATCGCACCGAGATCCAGCAGTTCATCGCCGAGATCCGACTCATCGCGCGCTTCAACCACCCAAAGATCGTGTCTTTCATTGGCGTCGCGTGGACAATGGAGAGCGACATCCAGGCGCTGGTCGAGTACATGGCGAATGGAGACCTGTGCTCCTATATTTCGTCCAACTCGACAAGTGAGACTACCCAGCCAGGATTGTCACCATCTCACTGGAGCCACACGACGCTCAACATTGCGATAGACATTGCCGAGGCGTTGGTGTACCTGCACTCGCTCAGTCCGTCGGTGCTGCACCGCGACTTGAAATCCCGGAACGTGCTGCTGAGCGAGGATTTGCGCGCCAAGTTGACAGATTTCGGCGGTTCGCGGTGCCAGGACGAAGAGACGAGGAGCTTGACGACGGGCATGGGCACTGCGCGATGGGCCGCGCCAGAAGAGCTCGTTGGAGGCAACCACTACTCGGAGGCGGTCGACATCTACTCTCTGGGGGTGATCATCTCGGAGCTCGAGACGTTCCGGATCCCGTACGCCGAGCTGGACATCCCGGAGGCGTGTCTCTTGAGCCGCATCGCGTCGGGCGAGATGCAGCCAGCGTTCACGGAGCACGCGCCTGCCGAGGTCATGTCGCTCGCTCGCCAGTGCCTTTCGTTCAACCCGGCGTCTCGACCGAGCGCGATCCAAGTCGCGTACTTGCTGCGTCAGATGGGGGCAACTGCTGCTAATGCTGCTGCTGATGCGAGCGATCGATCCAGCGACACGTACGTTTCGTCGTCGTCCATGGCGAACTCGGCGGTGTGGAGCCAGGACTCGAACTTTGTGGGCGTCCTGTGAGTGTGTAGAGTGATGTGATCCGTCGTCTGGCTGGACAGACTGTGGAGTAGTCCGATCCAGTCAGTCATGTTCATGTTCTTATTTAATTATTCTTGTTTAGCAGAGATCGTATTTCATCAAAGCCTGCTGCTGTGTGCAAGAGAAAACCCTTGTGAGGACTGACGAGAAGCTAGAGAGAGACAAGGTCTACATTCCAATCACGAAGATAGAGAGAGAACCAAGGTCTACATTCCAATCACGAGTGAGGGTGTCCAACGCAAAGTCACTTTCCATCCATCACAAAAAAGCCGAAGAGGTTTGTTTGTATGGCTTTTTCATGCGATCAGCACGACTCATTCCACGTTTCTCGCGTGCTCTTGCATTGGTAATGGAGAGAAGAGGAGACGCGCGATGCTGGCCAGAGAATCCTGGAAACCGAGTCCCCCACCACCGAAGAAGTCAACAGCAGCCACATGTCGCTGAGTATTGCGAAATGGCTCCTCCACCTGGAACTTTGTTTCACCACCACCAGCGGCAAATGCGAATTCTGGTGCGTGAGAGGCACGAACTGAGCTGCGAACGAGCCAGAATTGAGTTTGAACTCGCTGAATTGAAAAAAGCACGGGAAGAAGTGTGGGGTTGGCAAGCTCGCTACGGAGAAGAAAGAGGACACGCTCTAGTCTGCGACTGTGAAGGTGTGCACGAGTCTCGTGAGTGGGAACATGCGTCAACTCAACACGGTGGTGGTGCGCCAGAGAGCAGTCCCTCGCAGTTGGCTCCAGGCACCAACATCAACCTCACGAGCTGGAGCTTAAGCGGATCGCAGCACGGCAATGGCGCCAACAGTCAACCAAATTTCACCCTCGACCCGCTCAATGCCGCCACCGATTCAACGTCATCGTCTTCATCTTCAGCATCTCCATTTTCGAAACTCGAGCAAAAGTCAAACGCGTCGCTGTTTTCCGGTCCGACTCTGGTCGCGATTGTGGTTCTCACGGCCCTTCCTGCTGCGATCGTCATCGGCGTCTTCTTCCTGAGAAAGCACCGGTGCTAACATCCCCATTTACCAGTCTTTTTGGTAAAGGCCGCAGAGAGCACTATGTCGTATCTTGTTCAAGCTAAACAAACCAAAGTCATTGAAATTTAGATATTGATGCTGTTACAACAGCTACCTAGTGAGAAGCAGTAGCTCAGCATTTCCTGTGTTGAGCTAGTTGAGAGGGAGCGATCCGCCTTTGCTTCGTTTCCTTTGCTTTTGTTTCATACATGAGGGCGGATGACCCTCCGTTATTAAACCTGGGTATCCACGGCCGTTGGCTGCTGACCTGGAGCGACTGGAACAACTGGGAGCTGCTGGCCTTGGGCCGCGTCGTACGGGTTCGCCGTGTGGTGCGAGAATGCCGGGTGCTGGTTGATCACAAAGTAGTTGAAGAACGCGTTCACAAAGAGCAGCACGGCGTCCAGGATCGTGAGCCAAAAGTTGCCCATCGACAGCGGCCAGATCGCGATGCTATACGAGAGACAGGTAGGGTATAGTTTAGTTAGAAAAAATATACCCGCGCGCGCGATGGAGATAGACTACAGTCGAGAAAGATGGCATGTTGCAGGTTGTAACGTACAATAGCAGGAAGATCGTGCGCGTCTGGTTGCCGTACATGAACCCAAAGTTCTGGCGGAACAAGCGGTCCAGCTTCTCCGTGCGCAGCTCAAACGCGAGCAGCAGGAAACCAAACATGCTGCAGCATACAACAACGTAGTGAACGTCAGTCGGAGCCTGCATCATGTGTTCGTCATATCTCACAGCGCCAAACGTACATGATGTAGATGCCCGCGATCACTTTCTGGAAGCTCGAGACGTAGCCCATGATCCACGCCAAGAGGCCCACGGTGATCGTCGCAGTCGCGAGCAGCAGGTTGACGGTGCGCATGATGCGGAGAATCGTCGTGCTGTTCGTCGCCTTGATGCTAATGATGAGCACACACACACACAAAGGAAAGACGTATCGGGTGAGCTCCATGTTGTCATGCTATCACATCACTTCATCCATACATGAACAACGTACGAGTCGCCGATCTCGTCCATGAGGTTGTGCTGGTGCTTGTGCGCGGGCGAGTTGCCTGCGGCAGGCGACGCAGTCGCAGCGCCGTACTGGTACGCTCCTGGCGGCGCCGCCGATGGCGAGATCACCGGAGGCGGCGGCATCGACGACGAAGCCGCGTGCGAGATGTCGAGCTTTGGCGGCGCCGAGGGCGACGACGCGTGGAGTACAGCCGGGTCCTAAACAGTAGCAAATGAGCGTAGTCACGTCACAGTTGGTTAGCAATCGCATCAGGATTGTGAGACGACGAGCAGCTCCGCTCATGAGCAAGCGTACCTGGAACGGGTTGTTGTTCATGGTGACTGACGGCAACGAGTGAGCGAGTGAGTGAGTGAGTGAGCTGCTGGTGCTGCTGGCGCTGGACGGAGACTGCTGGAGACTGGACGGACGGATGGATGAATCTCCCTCCTCCTGTGCCTGGGCTTGAATGGGCTTCTACTTCTGGTCCTTCGCGCGCCTTGCTTCTCTTTGAAGCGTCGCTCTTTGCGTTCTCTCGTTTTCTATTTGTGGAGGCATTTTTGAACCCCCCCCTTCCCGTCTGCGCTTTTAATTCTGGTGTGGGTACCATGAGCTGGGTTCTCATTCAAGTATCACTTTTAAAAGGGTATCAACATACAAAGAAGAAAAAAATGTTGCAAGCGTTGAACAAGAGGTAAACTGATATGATCGCTTTAAAAAGGTATTAGTTGCTACTGCCTTGGGTTCAGTCAGTTCTATTCTAAAAATGAGGAGGATGAGATGAGATGCTGCAAGAAGAAGCAGAATGCGAGGCAAGCAGAGCCAGCCACTCGCGCTGTTCACTCTGAGCACTGCGCCAACGAGCAACAGGTCGTACGTGTATGGATGGATACATCACGATGAGAGCGCACGCGGTCGCTATTTATCTGCTCTATCTGCTGATGCAGTGGCGCTATTTATACCACAGTGCAGCCATGTTTGCGAGCTCTCCGACCCAGCTGGGTTTCATGTTCAACTTGGCTGCATTGTGTGTGTGCATGGCAGCGGCGCGCTCGTCCAGGTTTCCAATCTGCCACACCGTTCGTCTGCAGTGTGTCTCCGCTTCACACCAGTGCGCTTTGGTGGTGGTGTCGTTATGAGTCCTCGCTCCATACACAATACAGGATCATTGAGCCCAAGTGCCACTGCTCCGGTCTCGAGCCAATCTCTGCACTCTCGGTAGTGCGCGTCGCCTTTTCTGAAAACCCGCCCAGCCAATCGGGACGCTTGCCGCCCACAACGTGGTTCTTTCGGTCCATTCTCCTCTCGGATCACGCTCTCTCTCTCTCTCTCTCTCTCAAAGGTACGCTGGACTTCTCCAAGAGGACGGCGATGGCAAGCGCTACAGTAATTAATATCGCGTTCCTCCATGCGCTTGACACAGTGAAACTCGCGCTCTTGCGCTCAAGCACACGCGCGCGTAACTTCCCCAACGGCGGACTACTAAAGATAGGCAAACGAGTTAGTAAGAGAGAGAGAGACCGCGTGCGCGTGGGAGAAACGACAGCGGACGCTCGTACCTTCGCAGCCGCGCAAGCGCTTCTTCGTTATCGCTTTTTATCTCAATCAAACGCCTGAAGGGCATCTGTCGCTGTGATTGTGCAAGAAATCATCCTTTGTGACCACATCTTCCAAGAAGACTGAGAGACCAAGAGCCACACACACATAAGCATTCCCTATCTATCCATTCGCCCACACACAGCAAGAGCGCCATGCAGCACCTGTATCCACAGCAGCACGGCAGCAGCAGCAGCACCACCACCAGCGTACATCACTCGGCGAGCGAGATCGAGGCGTTTCGAGCGCGACAGCGCATGCAGTTCCGCTATCAGCAGCAATTCAATCAGCACCAGTTGAATCACCAGCAACAACAGCAACTCTATCAGCAGCAGCAGCAGCACCTCCAGTCGCTCCATGCAGGAAACCAGGCGGAAGAGCACTTTATCAGTAGCTCCGGCCAAGCGCATCTCAGCAACGAGCAGGACGACCGCGTGCGCAAAGTGTCGCTGACGAAGCGGCGTCAGCAACTTCAACAACGGCAGCAACAACAGCAACAGCAAGCGGCCAGCTCGAATCGTCAGGCGACAAAGCTTCCGAACTTTGGCGTCGACCGTCGACATCTGCAGCAACAACAGCATCATCAGCACCAGCATCAGCTCCACAGCCAGTACGTGTGTGAGGACGACATGCCGTCCCCCGTGCCGCACGAGGCGCACGTGATGTTCAACGCCTTTGACTTTGGGAACTCGCCCGAGGCGTTCGCCGACCAGCAGCAACATGACAACAATTATAAGAACAACAACGGTGGAGAAGGCGACCAGCAGATGCAGCAAGAAGACGATGAGGAGGACGAAGAAGAAGACTGCGAAGAGACGGAGAAGAGCATCTGGCGACGGCGGTTCGCGGCGGACGACGCGCACTTGCGCCGCCTGCCGAAGCTCGGGCAGGACGCGCTCTGGGACTCGCCGTCCTCGGTGGGGAGTGGCGGCCACTACATCAATTATACCAACAATCAGTTCAGCCACCAGCACCAGCAATACCACCAGTACGAGAACAGCAGCCATCTCTTTTACCAGCAGTGACTACCTCTCACAGCAACAGCAGCACCACGCGAAGTTCAGTGAAAGAATACCAAGTCCCCTCCCTCCCCACTAGTCCACAGTGTAGCAGAATCGCCAGATGCCCCAAGTGATTGCATGTATACAGTGTGCTTCCATCTCATGCAGTCTGACTCGTAAAGCGAGGAGCTACATTACAACAGAGAGTCCTTAACTTCAAAGCCAGACGCATCACCAAAGTCTCGTTTTTTGTACATACAGCGCGCACATCCTTGATACAGCAGCAGTTCAAATTCATTCTTTCAACTTTGGTTTGTACACTACAGTAACTTGCATTTCTTTCTCCTTTTGTTGCTGTTAATCTCCTATTTCTCTCTCTCTCTCTCTCTTGGTCGCAACGCACCAGTTCAGCCACTCTTCCGTCTGAATCGCCTTCCTCTTCTCAACGACAAACTGCAAAGGTCATTTCGACTTCTGGTTATGTCGACAGCACGGCTGCGTGCGCGCTGTACTTGGAGGTCACGAGCCAGACCACGAGAACGAGGAGGAACACGATCACCGCGTGGCGAGGATCTTCGCGCACCCACATCACCAACGAACCTTCCTTGTCGACCACGACCCGCGCTACGTAGTCGATGCGGTCGTCGCTGCTCTCTTCGCCACCAAGCAGCGCCACATCTTCGTCGTCCTCTTCCTCGGTGTTGACCGAGCTGCTCTCCACGCTCCGGTTCGGATCCTGCTCGCCACCGACGCCACCTGCGCCATTCGCGTGGTTCTTCAACGTTTCCAGCTGTGCAGTCGACACGCCACGCAAACTGCGGTACACACTGCTACTTCGTCGCAAGCGCGCGATGTTGTTCTCCCAGGACGCAGGCGGCGACGTCGCGTCCGACATTTGGCGCACTTTGCTCGCGTCCGTGAGCGACTCGAGCCACTCTTCGCCTTCGTAGATGCTCTCGGTACGCAGCGCCAGGATCTCGCCGTTCGGCTTCGTGATCGCGATCTTGATACTCGGTCGCGCGCTGTCTCGCTCCACTGCAAACGGCGCGAGATCCGACGTGCTGAGAGACGTGATCTCGCTCACTTCGCACTGCGTCAGGTCCATCACATCGCGCGCTTTCCGCGACCGCTTGTGCGAAAAGTACGAGAACATCACGCCGTCGAGACGGCACCAGCGCTTCGACCAGCGCGACGGCACCACCGTCGGCTCCTTCGCACCGTCGATCGTCTTCGTGATCTTCTTCTTCTCAAAAGAGATCGACAAGTACCCGACCTTGACGCGGTTCTCTGGCTTCTGGCGTTTGTAGTTCTCCTTCAGCACCTGGATCTCGTCGTGGTACGTGTGCACCAAGTCGTCCTTTGCAAGATCCAGCAAATTCGGCAATCTTTGCATCAGTTGTGCGCGCGAGGCAGAGTCGATCGTGTGGTAGCCGTAGAAAATGCTCTGGAAAAGCATCGCAAACGGTGGCGACGGCAGCTCGATGTCGACATCGTTGCGCGACAGCTCGCCATCATCCGCAGCAGCGTCAGCACCAGTAGCTCCGATTTTCGTTGGGTCTTTCGCGATCGAAGAGCGCTTGCGGATGTATAGCGTCATCGATCCATCGTACTCGATCGTGAAGCGCACTTCGTCCTTTGGGAGGATCTGCTTGTGCTTGTATTCCTGGAATACGCCCAAGAACGATTCGCTCGCCTTGGACTCGCCGCCGCTGTCTCCATTTCCATTGCCAGCACCGGTATTTCCATTGTTTTGCCCAGCAGATGGCAACGTAGGCGCTCCAGGACCATTCGCGAGCTGCTTCAAGTGTGTGTCAAAGTACTCAATCAGAGTGTTGAGTCGCATCTTCGAGTCCACTTTGAACACCAAGTGCTTGCGGAACGAGCCCTGGGCAAAGCGCGCAAAGAAGTCCGGGTCCTGAACGATGCTGCCCACGGACAAGCCCTTGTACTTGAGCAAGTTCTCGCTGGCGCCTCCAGGCTGCGCATACAAACCGACCGTGAATCGGTACATCTGACCATCGTGCGGGTGGTCAAAGGTATCAGGCGGCAACGCGATTTGCTGCGACCAGGTGCCGAGCAGAGTGCTCCCGTCGATGGCCAGGTCGCCTCCAAAGTGGACGTTCGACTCCGGGTCCAGCAAGGGTCCAAAGTGCGTGTTGACGCAACGACTCTCGCGGCGAAGGAACTCGTGCTCGCGCTCGTCCATACTGTCCAGCTCGTCCTTCAACAGCGTGTTGCGCTTGCGCATCGACGAGCGTCTCGACTTGCGCAGCGCAAACTCGCTCTTCCGCGCACTCGAGCGCCGACTTGCCGTGGCTTCCTCTTCAAACTGGTCGTTCCCGGTTTCGTCGCCTTCATCGATGTAGTCGTCGTCGTCATCGTCTTCATCGTCGTCCTCATCAAAGTCGTCATAGTAGTAATGGTCGTCGTCTCCATCGCCAACTTCGTCGTCGTCGTACTCGCTCTCGGATTCCACTTTCTGGTGATGCCCCATGCGTCCAAAGATCTCGTCCTGCACGTCGAGCACCTCGCCTCCCCATAGAGACGGCAGTCGCTCAATCAAACCGCGCTTGGCGTCGTGCTGGATCGAGTTCACGTCGAAGAACAACGCCTGGATGCACTTGCAGAGCGCGTGGGACGCGATCGGAGGGTACAGCTGTCCGCGCAGTCGGTACTCGAAGCGCCCGTCCGGATTGAGACGCAGCACCATCGACTCGGCTTTCTTGAGCGACTTCTCGATGAACCCGAGGAACGTGTCTAATCCGTCTTTCGAAGTGCCGATGCGAGGCGCGATCTCGTCGTGCAACAGCGCAGTGAGCACCGATTTCGACACTCGTTTGCGCGACGTGATGACGAAGCTGCGTCGGAACGTTGTGTGCGACAGCAGGTGGTCGTAGAATGTCTGGTCGCCATACAGGCTCTTGACAGTGCGACCGTGGAACTTCTCCAACTGTTTACTCGCTCCTTCCGGGTCAATGTACATGCCCACTGCGAGGATGCGCTCGTCGGTCCACCCCATACGTCGCACAATCGGACCCACGCCGACTAGCAGGTCGCCATTCGCTAGACTCGGTGGGAACGTCACGCGCGAGTAGCTCTCCTTGATCGGTCCGTACGTCATGCGCGACTCCAGGATCGGGATCACATCCGTGAACGTGCTGGGCTCTGTTTCCGCCGCGGCGCCAGTGGTGCCAGCCGTGCTGTTCGCGCCGTGCGGTTGCTGCGACTTGTCCTTGTTGATGTCCGGGATCGGCAGGAACGTCGGACGCGTGCGGCGGTCGCCCTTGTCGCTCTGCGCCTGCTCGACGCTCGCGTGAAAGACGTCGCAGAACACGTCAATCCACTTGCGCAGCTCGTTTTCGTTCTGCGCCGCGAGCGTGAGCTTCTCGTCCTTGATGAACAGCAGGAAGCCATACGGCTTGGGCTCCGTGAGCAGTCGGATCGTGATGGGGGTCGTGGGCGTCAGCACGATCTCGCCTTTGCGGTTGCCCTTCTCGCTAAAGTACTGCAGGCGCGTGCGCTCGAGCGTGAAGTCGCGCCACTTCCACGTGAGGAACGTGCGGTCGCGCCGCATGAGCTTGCCCTGCATGAGGATCGAGCCAGTGTAGAGCCCGTTGTTCCCCGTAGTTGCCGTCACCGTGGACGACGTGAGCGACGAGCTCGAGCCGTTCGCGTGCGTGAGCGTGGCCATGACGTTGCTGCTGCTGCCGTTGGCGCTGTGCAGGTGGGGCGTGAAGGAGCCGTGGTGCGCGTCGTTGAGGGCGGTGGACACTTCCGAGCGCCGCGCTGAGCTCATCGCGTGCGTGTCTTGCGTTCTCGCGTTCTTCCGTCTTTGCTGCTGCTTGTTGAGAAATGAACTGACGTGTGTGTGATTATGACGCTGTTGTTGATGTTGCCAAACTGGCTGAACTGACTGTGGCATCGTTCGCTGTCAATCCAACACACGTACTTTGCCGGATCATCACGGTCCTAGAATCTCTATACTTATGTTATCTGATAGACTCGCCCATCCATTTATCAAGATGAAAGTAGAAAAAGTGGCTCATCCAAACATCCATTGCAGAAATTTATGGACTCTCAAACGTTTCTAAGCAGCGTTTCTTAGAAGCGTTTCTTGCGCGTCCTAGATTAGGACATGCAGTCACTCTGCGCTACCTATATTATGGCACACCATTACTCGGTCAAGCTGCAAGCAGTTATGATCGACTTTCACATACAATTCGCAAGATGCGAATCGATATTTGTCTCACCTAAACACAACAATTTTGTGAAGCGAGGGTTACGCTATTTTAAAGTTGTAATTTTGGAGTGCCAAATTTCTATTCCTGTCTTGAGCTGTAAGTGAGAGCAAACCAGAACCGTTTGTGGGTTACTAATTAACCTTTGATCAAAGCTTTGCTGATATTTATATTGTAAATTTGGGTTACGCTCTTAAATCGGAGTGCTAATATAGATTGTGTAGGGTATTGAGCCTCCCCTATATTGACTGTGAGCAACAAACCAAATTTCAAAAAAGCGAAATTAAGCGGGCAAACACTCACACAAACAAAACTCAACACGAGCAAAATGGCGACTACGACGACGACGACGACGACAGCGCAGCAGAAGCAGCGCGACATGGAGGACGAGGAGATGGCGACCGAAGCCGAGAGCGACGTGACCATCCAGGCCGAGCGCTACTCGTACACGGAGCTCAAAGAGGCGCAGCGCCGGTGCGGCGAGAAGGCGGTCGCAGCCGCGCTGCAGGAGTGCGGCACCTCGTCCACAGCGCAGCAAAAGGTGAGTAGGCGTAGCGTCTAAGTATGCGTGCGTTTGTGCACGGCACTGGATGGATGGGTATTGGGAACTATGCCTTCCACCTTCTATGCCAGTGACCGTACTGACCTGCGTGTGTATGTGCGTTGTCTTGTTTTGCTGACGCCAGGTGTTCCAAGCGCACGTGAACGATCTGTGCGCGAGCATCTTCATCGCGGTGGTGCGACAGTACGACCCTGACACCAAAGGTTTGTCTTAATGAAGCGCATATTGATAGCTTGCTGCTAGCGATTGCTGCGCACGATAGAAGCTGACAAGTATGGTCTGTTATGATAGAGGACATGGAGCCGGTGGATAAAGAGACGGCCGCGAAGGTGGCTGCGTTGGAGAAGAAGCTCAAGGAGAAAGAAGCCGCAGTGAAAGAGCTCCGGGAAAAGGTTTTGCGATGCGCTTGTGTTAGTAGTGACGATTGTCAATGGACACCGCTGACTCGTATATGATTCGCGACGCGCAGGTTCCAAAGCTGGCGGCGGAGAAGACGCGAAAGCAGCTCGAGAAGTCCCGCAAGCGATCTGCTGACGTCGAGCTCACGTGCGTGTCACCCCCTCCGTCTTTGCTTGGCTCCATTCAATAGGGTGATTCTGTATATGCTAATGCTATTGTGTGTTGCGTTCGCAGTGTTCCTGAGCTGATCTCGGATCTGTCGCTCTCGCTGAGTGAACTGGAGCATCTGAAGGAGACCTGTGAAAAGGTATGTTTCTCCCAGCGTAGTCTCTTCCCTGTGAATCGTTTATCCCAGTGCTAACATTTTGCTTTGCTTATTGTTCAGACCTCATCGACGATCTTCAGTGCGAATATCAAGCTGTCTGAAGTGATCAACCAGACGACCGAGACAGTCAAAGTGGTGAGTTTGAGAATGGCGGCTTTGCCTTTGGTGTTGTTCATGTTGCATCCTAACGAAATGATTGCTTTCAACTCACTTTGTAGGTCGAGCGCGCGATGAAGCGGCCAAAGACAGCGATCGATGTTGCGATGGAGCAGAGTCCAGTCAAGACGCGGTTCCTGCTCAGCGAGCTGGTTCGTTGTTGTCTTTGTCCGACATGTGTTGACATCATTCGCATTTGGTTCTGACTTTTTTTGATGTTGTGATGATGACTTCTGTGTTGCGCAGGAAAACCCACAAACAGCTACCGCGACACACCAGACGCCTCCGCCAACGCTCCGAAGCAAGCTGGCGCTGCATTTGTGTGCTGCGAAGAACGTGTAGGTCAGTCAGTAGCAGGTGCATCAAGTGACCCCAGTTTATATAATATTACCGAAACAGTTCTGTGTTGACGAATACTATTTGCCTCACTCGAGTCGCGAAGCCATTGCCATCGATTGACTAGATGAAGAGAAGACTGCAGAGCGTGGTCGAAATTCATGAAAGCGCGTTGGCGCCGAATTCGCGTATGGCTTCCAAAGAATTGAGAGTCAATGAATACACGCCGCTGCTCTGTGATCCACCGTAGCTTAGTCCGCTGTGTGAGCTTTTAGTGCTCATGGCACAAACAAGAAGCTGCGCAAGTTACACGAGGTGGGGGAACCTCAAATTGATTACTTCGAAGTATATCGATAACAAAGAAACTAAAACATGTTGAAGGCGTTTACAAGCAATCAGACGAACACACCGACCTCCTTACTGGAACTTTGGAAAACTACCGGCGTTGCGCTTCACGACCATGCCGATCACCGCGAACACGACCGCGAACACAAAGAACTTGATCGTCTTGATCGTGCTGTGCGGGATCGGCTTGAGCAGGAGCGTCAGCACGGCTTCGCCGGACTTGGTGTACGGCATGTAGCGCTGCTTGGCGTCCAGGATGTTGTACTTGATCTGCACACCCTTTCGGTGCGTGAAAACGTCAAAGCTGTGCTTGCCGTGGTACGTACCCATGCCCGAGTTGCCGACACCTCCGAATGGCAGGTTCGGGTTGGACAAGTGAACGACCGTGTCGTTCACCGAGACGCCGCCAGAAGAGGTCTGCGTGAGCACTTGCTCGCGGTTCTTGCTGTTCGTCGTGAACACGTACAGCGCAAGAGGCTTTGGGTGGTCGTTCACGTACTCAATCGCTTCTTCGAGGGTGTCGTAGTAGTAGATCGGCATCAGCGGACCAAAGATTTCCTGCGACATCACAGCGCTGCTGTTGAAAGCCTTGAAGTCGGTCTTGAAGTTCATCAGCGTCGGCGCGATGTAGTGATCCTTCGCATCCATGGCGCCGCCGCACGTCACGTGCTTCGTGTCCTTGGTCAGCAATCCGCTCACACGGGCGTACGAGCGGTCGTTGATGATGCGGCAGTAGGAATCGCTCTGCTTGGCGTCCTTGCCGAAGAAGTTTTCGAGCTCTTGCTCAATCGCAGCGACGAGCTTGTCGCCCACTTTCTTGCTCACCATGACATAGTCAGGACGCACGCAGGTCTGACCGGCGTTGATGAAGCCTCCCCACGCGATACGGCGAGCGGCGATAGCGATGTCACACGTCTCGTCGACAATCGACGGGCTCTTGCCGCCGAGCTCTAGCACCGTTGGCGTCAAGTGCTTCGCAGCCGCTTCCGCGACGATCTTGCCGATGAACTCGCCGCCCGTGCAGAAGATCAGGTCGAACTTCTGCTCTAGCATGACCTTCGACGCCTCGACGCCACCACGTACCGTGCGCACGATGCGGTTGTCGAGGTACTTGGCAATCAAGTTCGTCAACAGCTCATTCGTGTGCATGCAGGTGTCGTCACCTGGGAGACGCAAGAGCACGGTGTTCCCAGAGCTGAGCGCTCCGACAAGCGGCGTGAGCGTGATCTGCACCGGGTAGTTCCACGTGCCGATGATGTTGACAACGCCAAGCGGTTCCTTGTAGATGAACGACTTGCCCGGCAGATTGCCGAGATTCGTGCCGACGCGCTCAGGCTTGGACCACTCTTCGAGGAAGTCGAGGTGCTCCTGGATCTCCATCATCACCATCCCAACCTCCGCCACCTTGGTCTCGGTCGGGTTCTTGTGCAGGTCCTTCCAGAGCGCGTCGCAGAGCGCGTCGAGGTTCTCGTTGATGAGGTTGCGTAGCGCGACGAGCTGCTGCTTGCGGGTCTTGAGGTCGCGCGTGACGCCGCTGCGGAAGGCGGCGCGCAGCTCCTGCACGTCGGCGGTGATGGACGCGGCGCTCGAGATGTTGCTCTGCATGGCGAGTGGGCGGGTGCGGGCGTGGGTTGATGCTGCGTGCGGCTCTGAGTGGGCTTGCGTGCGGGCTTGGCGGCAGATTGCGGAATGCGGTGGAACGAGTTGCCGTTTGGACCTTCCCGGACGGAATTGATAGAATTGATAGCGGCTTGAAGGCTGTGGCGTGATCGATCGATGCTGTGTGGTCAAAATTACGATTTTGACCACAGCACAGCAAGCATTTTACAAGTCCGACCACGCATGACTAAACAAACGCGTTATTTTAGCCAATGAAGCCTTCTTCGCGATTATTTCGTTGTGTTTTATTGGACAAAAGGACAAAGACTCAACATTGACCATCACTCGAAAATCGAGCAGCAGAGTGATGTCGAATGGTGTTGAAACGTCATTAAAGCGTCGCTTCGATACCCGAACCTGCACCAAAGCAACCAAGTCATCCATCCACCCATCCATCCATCTTCCACTCCATATCAACCAAGTGCCAGCCAAGGCGAAGCCACACACACACACACATATACAAGCACATCCAGCCTCCGACATCCCTCACCGCACATCGCGATGGCGAACAACGGCTACGACGTCGACCACGAGTCGCTGGGGCTCTCGGCCGAGCGCTTCGAGGCGTTCGCGGGCGTCTTCCGCCAGTTCGACAAGGCCAACACGGGCGCGATCCCCACCAAGCAGCTCGAGGCGCTCTGCTTCAAGTTGGGCGAGTCGCTCGACGACGAGGAGCTCGCGGTCGCGAAGGCGAGTCTCGAGAACGAGCAGACGGGGCTCATCCACTTCGCGGTCTTCCTGCCGTGGTGGATCAGCGAATGAATACAGTAATGCTAGATAGCCAAAGGAAGACTGCGTCCGATTTGTATGATACATTCATTATCAATGCAAGACTCTCCATACTCAGCAGCCCGAATGGGATCTTACTTACCGATAGTAGTAGTAGCAGTAGTCGTCATGGCGCTAACACTGAGGGTCTGCGCCACGACCGAGCGCACGCGCAGCGCGCGCGAGATGAGCTCTCGGCGCTTGGCGCGCGAGTGCAGAATCAGGTTGCGCTCGTGGAGGCGGCGCACTTTCTCGGGGATAAACGCGAGCTCACCATTCCCGCCCAGGTCCACGACTTTCAGAGACGGCAGGTTGCCGAATGAGCGCGGGACTACAGTCAAGCTCTCATTGTTCCCGAGCAGCAGCGTCTTGAGCTTGGCGAGATGATTGCCCAGGTCCTCGTCAAAGGTCTCGAGCGCGTTTGAGCGCAGATTGAGCTCTTCGAGCGCGCTGAGCTTGCGGAAGCTCTTTGGCAGCGTCGCGATGCGGTTGTCCTCGAGGTTGAGCTTCTGCAGGTTGCGCAGCAAACCAATTTGCTCGGGGAGCTCTGCGATTGCGTTGTCCGAGGCGTTCAGAGCCGTCAGGTGCGGCAATTGCCTCGCGAGCTCTTCGGGAAAGCGCGTCAGGTTGTTCTTGCGGACGTTGAGCTTCTTGAGCGTTGTTGAGAGCTTTGTGAGCACTTCAAACGGGAGGTCGCGTAGCCCCAGGCTCGAGAGGTCGAGCTCGGTACCTGCTGTCTGCGTGTAGCATCTCGAGAAGCGCTGCGCGAGCAGATGATCTTGCTGTGGCTCCTGTTCCAAAGC
>JAASFI010000140.1:0-51928 GCA_023333705.1 Globisporangium viniferum
AAGTAGCCTTCAGCTTCTTATAACCCGTTCAACACGATGCATCTGTTCTTTTGCTCATACCTCTCATCGTTTTTTCGCAAGACCGAAAAATAGATCGGTTTGGAGAGGGTGCGGAGACTTTTTACAGCCACAGTAGATAGTATGCTCGCCTCCGTATTATAATATACTAACGTTACATTATTATAATCTACAACTATTTGCTAGATGCAATCAGTTTTTCATGCGGGCCCTGTGTATTCGGTGATATACTAAGTTGGTGTGTCAGTACTCCTATATGTGACGCCATTGAACAAAAGTATCCTTAAGGCATTTTTGAGGTTATTCAACCACGTACACCACGTGAAAGAGCAAGATCTCCTCTTTCGATTGAGCTATTCAGCGTTGGAATTGGGGTTCTAGATCAAGATATATGGCCATTCAAAGTCAACACCTCAGGAATCTGAAAATTTGGGCAAATTTTTTTTTGGACTAGCCTGATAGTAAAAATTCTGCTCTTTCAAATGAGCTATTTGATGACCTTAAAACTGAACTAGATCAATGCAAAAATCTTATTTGAACGCATATCTGAGCTCGGATCAAATCAAATGTATCGTAAAGAATATGCCAAAATTATGCAAAAGTATCCTAAAGTCCTCAATGTCGGACTACGCTTTGTTTCTCAAACTGCACTCTCTTTGCCTTCGTCGTTGAGCCGGCGCTTCTTCACCTGTGCTTGACGCCGCTGTTTCTTCACCTCGCAAGCTTGCAGGAGCTCACTCTCCGACGGCGCCTGGTACAGTGGGTCGTCTTTGTACTCGTCTGGCACGTAGGGCAGTATCTTGTTGTGAAAATCTGCGACCTTCTCGGGGTTCATCGTTCGGTCGTGCAACGGTGGAATTGTTGCAAGTGCGACCGGAAGCGGTGGGAAGTCGGCAGCACGGCAACGGAGATCAACGAGGACTGGATCCGATGCTGGCGTACGACGGCACTCTACAAAGCCCTTCTTCGCGCTTGATATGCGGAACAGTTGGTACTGCCTGATTCCACGTAACTTGTTGTAGTATCCGCCGAGAAACGACTTGAAATCGCGAAATGGTTGCTGCTCGTCTTCCAGGTTGATCACATCGACCGCTGTGCTCGATCGTCCCACGCAATCCACGAGCTCTTTCACGTTCCAGCACGGGTTGTTGAGCACGTGCTTCTTCACATAACCGAAGCCGCGGTCACATGGATTCTTTGTGTGCCCTTTGACCAGAAACTTCAGCGAGACGTCTGAAAAGAGGTCACAATCGACCAGGAACATGAGATACCACAGCACAAAGCTGTTCTTATTCTGGCCCGAACAATTGTCGGCCCACACGATGAGTGTCGATGGGTGCTCCGATGCCAGGTCGAGGCAGCTGTGTAGCTCGATGGCGTTGTGCAGCATGCTGGCAATCTCATTTGCGCCTTTTCCGCCCTTCCGCTCCGTGTATATGTAGCTCGTGTGCTTTTGTGTGTTGGTGCTGTACACGCTGAAGAGCGAAACTGCAATCAGTGACAGGAAGTACCAACCTGAGGGCGTGTCCGGCACGTTCGGCAGCGTGAGGTTCTGGCTGAAGTCCATTGTCAAGACGATGGTGTTCTCGCTCGCCTTCGAGGCGTCTTGCCGATACTTCCTCCTGCATTGGAGCATGCACAAAAATGTTAGCAGCAAATCAAAAGTATCCTAAAGTTCCATTAACGGTCCTCACCGCATTGTTCTCGCTTCCATCACGTGCTCAGCAAACGTCTCGATATCGTCCTGTGATCCGCTCTGCATCTTCGTCCTGTAGATGCTGCACAGATCGCAGACTTGGTCGCGTCTGCTTCGGATGCGGATGTCGGGACAACGCGCCTTCAGGATGCTCGTGAACGCTGAGATAGACGGAACGGTGGCTGAAGGATCGTGGACGTAGGTCTTGTATTCGCAGAGAAGCTGCTTCCACGTGAAGGACGCAGGAAGCAACGTGTTGTCCTCGTACCCGTAGTAGCGCACCAATCGATCGCCCGTCTTCTTCTTCATTCGAACTCGAAGCGGTACAGTCTCGCCAACCTCGGCCGCCATTTCGCGAAACCACTGCGCAATTGCGTCGGGATCGTGGACGGTAGCATGCTTGTTCTTGAGGTTGCCGTGCGGACGCACAGAGATGTCACCGAGCTCCACCTGCTTCCGCGCCTGTATGAGGTGGCGGTGCGAGATGTCATAGCATGCCATGTACGCCTCGGTGCACACCTTCCCAACGTACGGAAGCACGTATTCGAAGCGCTTGCGCTGTCTCGCTTTGCCCTTTGTCGTCGACTTGGGGTCCGTTGAGAACGCCTCGCACAACGCCAAACCCGAGAGCATTGTGCATCGGCGTTCGTTCTTCGACATACGCGACAGTGAGATGACGAGCGCGTCGAGCGCGTCTTTTTTTCCCGCGAGGCATGCTTTCGTACAGCACTGGTAGGTCAGGAGGCGACCAGCCACTTCTTCCGCCGACCCTGTTGCAACGACGCAGGAAAAGAGACCGTCGCCATCGCCGAGCTGCTCGCCGTCGTCTTCATCGCTCTCGTCCGCGCCCGCACCGTCGTCGGCTGCGGCAGCGACGGTATCGTCATCCGAGGAGACTTGCTCGAGCTCGTCGCCTTCCCATTCCGATTCACTGCTGCTAACCATCTGATAATACTTCTTTTGCGTTTTTCTCGGCAACACGTTTTCGTCCGCCAAACGAACTGCAAACTTTAAACGCCTCTAGCGAAAAACCTCAAAAATGCCTTAAGGATACTTTTGTTCAATGGCGTCACAAATATATATATACGAAATTGACTGTTCTGCACTGTCTATAAGCTTCTATTAACAGGCTTCTGTATTGAAGCATTGTCTCTCACTGGTCTTCACGGAGGGAAACATCTCTTCGGGGATACCGGTAAAGCTACAGTCAGGAAGCAGTGGCCTAGAGACAGAGTCTGAGCCAGGGCCAGGGTACAGTAGTTGGTCATTTCAGACATGGCCTTCCTGTTGACTGACACCATTGGGTGTCAGTTGCGAACTCGCCTGTGTCGCCGGCACTGGATACGAAGCGAAACGAGTCTCGAGATGTGTCCAACAGCGCACTCAGGAGTCGCCACGTTGAAAACCGAAATTTTCGCCTTTGAGGCTATCCGAGCGAGTCGATCGTCGTTGTTGGTTGCGTTGGTCAGGACGCAAATCAAGGAGCTTTCGGTGGTGGTACTGCATCCTGGCCTCTTTGGTCAGTGGCTCATCAACTGAATATAGAAGCGAATGGGGGATGGGGGAGCTTCCGCCTGTAATCCGACTTTGATAGCGTCATTGCGGGCGATCTGTTGATCAGATCGTCACACAGGAGGTGTCCATTCTTTCGTTCGCCTCAACCAAGATTCATCAATACTTTTATGTTTTTATTGAAACGCAAGCTTTTTCTATTCTATTGCAATAATATGTCCAAAAGTGTTGGCTACATTTTTCATAAAAGAGTCAGTAATCGACACTGTCAGCAGCCTCTCCCTATTCTATACTAATACCTCTCTTTGGTTCCTGCCTTTCTCTCGTTCTTCAGCAGAGCCCAATGGCGAGCACCATTCCTATAGTCAACGCCGTCACTGCTGTTCTCATGACTGGGAGCTGCGCAGCGATGGGAGTCGCTCCGCTCGTCGTCGCGGCGGCGGTCGCTGAGCAATTGACGTTCGCCCAGCGCGAGGCATTCGAGGTCCTGGACTTGACGCCCGGGTCCGACACGCCCGTTGTCCAGAGCGGCTTGGAGCTTGGCGACGTGGTCCACTGGCAGCACGGGTCACCAAGCTCCTGTCCGTTCGTTTGACCATCTCCGTCCGAGTCGGCCTTGCAGAGCGTCGAGGTCCACTTGTCGCCGGCGCTTCGGAAGTCCACGCCAAAGCTGTTCACGGCCCCGTTTCCATTCCCGCTGGGGTCTGTGTGGCTCACCGCGCGGACGCCCGGGACGTTCGCGCCATTCGGAATGCGCGTGATATACTGCTGTAAGGCCGATGTGCCGGGGAGGTCCACAGCGAACTGAAGAGCGGCGGTGATAGAGAGGAACAGAGCCCCACTGGAGCTACCTGGGAGGAGCTTCATCTCTCTTGATTGATCCGAGCTTCCAGGGAGTTCTGATGGTGCTGTTGAGGGACGGACTTGCACGCTTGAGCGCAAATTGGGATATGGCGTACCAGTGGCGCTAGCTCAATGGGGGTAGTAAAAACATTGAGCCAGGACGAGATCAGGCCCGCGCTCAGCAGGTTTTCCGCTCAGATGATGATGAAGGATGGCCTTTGAGTCTCGATATGTTGTTCATGGAAGGCGCCAGTTTGAGCCAGAAGATGAAGAAAGAAAGAAGTGGACAATGGATAAATCTTGACCAGCGCCAGACGTCAGCTGTATGGAGCAAGCGAAAAGGAGGAATGGACCGAAACTATGGGCCACCACCGATCACAGAAGTCGATCGCTTTCAGAACTGCCCCCAGTTGGTTGGTATTATTATATGAAATTAACAAAGCAAATGCTGACTGAAAGCTCCAGTGAGGAAGGAGGAAGCGTGGAAAGAGAGTGGGCCACTTCCATGCTTTCTTTGGTTGGTTCCGGTGGTCTCTCTGACCACTTCCGCTATCATTCAGAATGCCTTCTGTCCATTTTTTTTCTATTACACGTTAACGTTATATAGCGTCATTTCGGAGAGCGCGCTGACTCGGCCGCGAGAAGTACTTGGTATCCTAATCTAATATATTTGCGCGAGTTATCTCATGCAGAGCTTCACCATTCAGCTCTGCTACGTTCAGTCCAACACTGTCTGTAGTCTCTTGCACTCTCTCGCTCTCTCGTCAGCTTCAACAGAGCGCGACAGCGAGCACGGCCCCCGCGAAGAGCGCCGTCGCTACTGCAGACTGAACCGAAGCTGTGCCGCCCGTCGGCGCTGGAGTCGAGATACTGTCACCAGCGGCGGTCGCGTTGCTCATGCTCGCAGAGGACGATGAGCAGTTGACGCTCGCCCAGAGCGTCGGGTTCGAGGTCTTGCTCTTGACGCCCGGGTGCGAGACGCCCGTGGTCCAGAGCGTGACTTTGGACGTCGCGCTCCACTTGCAGCACGGGTCGCCGAGCTCCTGGCCGTTCGTCTGGCCGTCGCCGTCCGAGTCCTTCTCGCAGAGCGCAGTCGTCCACTTGCGGCCCGCGGCGTCAAAGTCCTTGCCAAACTGGTTGTTCGGCCCGTCGCCCTCGGAGTTCACGTGGCCGAGCGCCTCGACGCCAGGCACGTTCTTGCCATTCGGGACGCGCACAGCGAACTCGGGCTTGGCGTCGACACTGGAGGTCGCGAGTCCCGAGAGTGCGATACAGAGCGCGAGAGTGGCGGCGGCTGTGGGAGATCGGAGCATGGCGGTGGGCTGTGATGAAGAGGGGTCGTCCGTCTATGGACTTTTGGGCTTTGCTTGGTGCTTGCTGAGGGGATTCGGAAGTGAGGCGTGAGAAAGGAAGCCACACTCGCAAATTGCGAACAATCCGCAGAAAGATTTGATTTTTCTATGGGTAGAAATTGGATGCACTACACAAACCTTCCACAGAAAATATTCCCATATGGAAAATGCTGCTGCGTCTTCACACTTGCGACTGGTCTTTCGCCGCTCTGCTATGGAAATATATATGGAAATACCAAGCAGAGCGAGCTTCAGCATGTACTCGACACGTAAATTCATAATTACCAACTTTCTGTCCGGGTTCCTTTGATTCACTTGCTCCCTCCTCTCCTCTCGTCGTCAGCTACGCGATGACGAGCGCCGCGGTGACTGCGAAGAGCAGCGCAGTGACGCCCATCCCCACCACGGACGGCAGTGGCCCCGCGGCGCCGTTGGCCGAGTTCGTCGTCGAGTTTGCCGTGCTGGTGGTCGTGTTGATGTTAGTGATGCTATTGGTATTCGTCGAGGTCGTCGTATTCGTGCTGGTGGTCGTATTCGCCCTCACGCTGGTCGTGGACGATGTCGCCGAGTAATAGATGGTCGCCCAGAGCGACGTGTCGGCCATGGAGCTCGCGTCTCCAGGGTGCGAGACGCCGGTCGTCCAGAGCACTATTTCGTTCGTGATCTCGGCCCACTGGCAGCACGGGTCGCCGAGCTCCTGGCCGTTCGTTTGGCCGTCCGAGTCCATCTGGCAGAACTCCGGGGTCTACTGGAGGTTTGGGGCCTGGAAGCCCAGCCCGAACATGTTGCGCGGACCGCCGCCGGTGGTGTCGGCAATGTGGCCGATCGCCTTGAAGCCCGTCACCTTCGCGCTGTTCGGGATGCTCAACCGGTACGTTGGATCGTGCGTCAGCGGGTGGTGCTGCGTGAAGCGACAGCAGCAAGACGAGCAGAGTAGCGCAGCTAGTTTGCATGATTGACGGACAGGGTGCTGGCGTGGCTCGTTGTTTGTTGGCGAATGACTGAGTGACTTCATGAGATTTATAGTCGCAAGACCAACGCCGAGCTGGTTGCTAAAGTTGAGCAGTATGAACAACGAACGTCCTGCCTCACGAGGTCAACGAGTTTCGCGCTCGTTCGTGTCGGAGCACCCGGACGAAAGTAGGTTGAAGCACCTACTTTCGTGAAACGTCAATCTTGTCGTCCTTTGATATCGCGTAGCATTTATAAATAGGGTATTTAGGGTTATCTTTGATATCAAGGTATTTAGTTTTAAACTGTTGGGAATACGTTTACTTGGTTAGAAAGGGAAATAAATTCATCAGCGAAAGCCGTTTTGAATTTAGGAGAAGGATCGCAACACCAACAAAATAGGAATGAGCGAGTAAATTTGCTCTCTCTTTGCACACATACACGTAACAACGTATTTGAGCAAATGACAGTCGCACATTCGCATACGATGATGCATGAATGGATCGAATCAGTCGTGATCCCATTTTGTGGTTTCACAAAGAGGTTTTCGCTCACACGTCACATATTTTGTGTCTCTCGTACCGTTTCCCACGTCGCAGATTTGCCATTCCTTGGTTATTATTCTGTCTCACACAGTAAATCCCACATCGGGTGTCGATAATTCTAGACTGTTCGTGAGCATTGAGATGATGCATCTGATTATTGATACAGCAGCATACAAAACCCAAGCTTAGCTGTCCACATCGCCTCTCCCTGCCGTTCCCATTCGATGGGTGACACCTGATTGCCATTTGCCAATGGTGGTTGATGACGCCCCAGCGACAAGCGACACACACACAGACACCACCCAGACCGCCGACAGCAATCCAATCGATCGATCGATCGATCATTCGGCAGTTCGTATCGAAGCCGCTTCTTCGAGAGCTCAACGGCACCAAACACGCGTATGCGCTAACGAAAGCCCCTTCGCGTCTCACAGTGTCCGTCCGTCGCATCACCGTCGCCCCTGCGGCCCTCTTCGTCATTATCAAATCCGCGCCAGCATCCGCCCATCTAACTAACGCGACCAAACTCAACCAACAGTCTGATCGACCGACCAGCACCCACCCACCCAATCGATGCGAATGCAGAACAAGAGCTCCACGTGCGGCTACGGCCTGTCGAGCCAAGTGGGCTATTTATTCGAGCGCCAGCGGTCCGCGATGCGCCAGAACTCGTTCGCGCGCGCGCGCAACGTGGTCGCGAAGCGCAAGTCCCGCGACGAAGACAGCGACGAAGATGAGCGCTTGCAGCAGCAGTTTCAGCAGCCGCCGAACAAGAAGCTGCTGCTCGAAGAAGGGATCAAGCGCATGCGCGTGTCGTCGCCGCCGTCAAGCGACTCTACTACCACTACAAGCAGCAGAACCAGTGCGAGTGCCAGCAACATGACCGACTTCGCAATGGAAGGCGACTGCACAGAAGCGAATGCGAAAGCGCTGGTACCGGTGTCGAGGCAGCCTCGTCGACTGAACGCGCGCGGAATTCCGCTCACGACCAAGTGGAGTCCTGACGGCACGGGCTACTACTCCAGCTGCAGCAGTGACTTTGGAATGTCGCCGACAGATGCGTCCTGTACCGCGCTCGTGCTGTTTGAACCGACCAGCTCGATCCCGCGAGGACCAAGCCCGCGCATTGAACTAGTGGACAGCGACGACGAGCAAGAAGGCGAGCGAAGAGCACGCCGGGCCGGCAGCGACGACAGAGACGACGACAACGAAGAGCCGTTTGTCCGCTTTGAAGAGATCCGCGACGACGAGGAGGAGCCGATGGAGATCGATTAAGTGAGAATTGTGCGCCGTTGCCCTTTGCCCGGCAAGAACTTCGTGCGCGTGCGCCAAGCGCAGGCTTTTTGAGAAACGTGTGTACGTGTGTAAACTCTAATTTAATATGTTTGGCATTTTTTTGATGTCACAAGAAGCAGTATTTGTGGAAATTATGCCGACATCTTGGTTTTTGTATGCCCGATGTAAATTCGTGAGGGTAATTCCTGGATTACATCGAGCATACAAAAATCAAGATGGGTGAATTCGGTTTTACGGGAACCCCAAATTTAGACAGATTTGCCCGGTTTTACCCGAGTAAAACGGCTTTAATAATTTAAAAGGCCGTAAAATACATCGATGGATATCTTCTAAAACCGCCTGACCATCACTGTGATACGATATTAAAGAGGGGAATGACAAATAGAATAAAGAGAGCTGAATAGAAACCCAAATCAAATGAGGAGCCTCCATAAATTACGAGGTGGTAGTCCCCAAATACATACAATATTCAAGTCAACAAGGGAAAATATGTTTTGGCCAATCCGTTGATCTCTTTTTCATCCAACAAAAGCACTTCAACATCATCTCGACAGGAAACCCCAAACGGCACCGCCACCACCCTCACCCACTCTTCAATCTGCCTGCCACTCCATCCGTCCACTCGCTAAGCGAATAACTGCACGCATCAATGACGGACACGTCCATGTTCGCGCCGGGATGGCACCGCAAGTGGCTGCTGCTGCTCGCAGTGCTCACGACGCTCTACCTGTGTCGCTATCGCCTCGTCGGCGCGTTCGTGTCGAAAGTTGCGACGCTCTGTCTCGCAAAAAAAGAGCCGAGTCTCAGGATCGACGTGCAGGTGAAGCTCGTGCTGCTGTGGCAACTGCAGCTTGTGCACGTCGAGATCAAAGGCGGCAGTGACGACTGGACGCTGCTCTTCACGCGCATCACAGTCCACTGCTACATCAGGGAGTTCTTCCGCTCGTTCGGCCAGACCAAGATCTGGGTGCTGGAGATCGAGGATGTCGTCGGCGAGCTGCGCCACTTGGATGAAAAGCTGCTGCGAGAGCTTTTGCATCGCGAGAAGCAACAGAAACAAGCACAAGTGGCGGCGAGCAGCCAACGTACGTTGTATTTGCACTGGCGGTCTTGATGTGTGGATGCGTCGCATGTTAGTTAACCTTATGCTTTATATTGTTGTGGTGATTTCAAGGAAACACAGATGACGCAGACGCAACAAACCCTGTGGGTTTCCTCCGGTTTGTGGATTTTCGCGTCGCCGCGATCCAAGTCAAGCTCCACTGCTTTGAGTGCACGACTGAGTTCCGATGTCGTAATCTGTCGATTGGGATTACAGATGTGCTCGTGAATGAGAATTTGCTGTACGTGAAGATACAGACATCCTCGGTGTACGCTCGCAGCTATCGGCAGAAACACAGACCGCAGCACGATGACGGGATTATCAGAGATGGTGTTTCCTTCGACTGTCCGACTCTGTGCGTCGTGGCGGATCTACAACTGATGGATCGAAAACTGGTCGGCTACAAGCTCATTGGCGTGAAAGACGAGCTGGTTTGTGCTCAGTTGTGCACTTCATTTTTGGAGTTTGCAATGCTGAAGAAACTGGAGCTGATCGGCAGCGGGCTTTCCCCAGTGCCAAAGTCGCAGCTGCCTCCGAAGAAGCACAAAAAGAGCTCGCGGAGTGCAGAGTTAACGAAAGAGATCTCCGACACAAACATCTCTGTGATTATCATTCACGAACTTGAAGACGAAAGAGCGACCTCGTTGAAGTTTGCTGCCGAGATTACATCGTTCTGTTCGACAGTGGTTGAGATCCAGTCCTCTATTTCACTCGATTTTGCTGACGAGGACGCCACTACGTCAACTCTAAGCGGAGTTTGCCATCGAGGAGCCTTCGTCAACATTTCAGCAACAACAGGGCGGGAATTCAAGCAAGTTATTCTAACGACGTCGACTCTCGAACTCAGCATGACCCAAACGCATGAGTGCAAAGGGTTAGTTGAATGCGTCGCTGGCGAGATGGAAGCTTACGCAAGCCCCCGAGTTGCATTGATTTTTCAATCACTGGCAGCATGCGACGACAGGATCAAAGAGTATGCTCGTCAGTCAGAAATATTGCTGCCGAGCGCCGGAAAGGAAGCGCAGCCACCTTCGGAAAAGCAAGTCTCTGGCGCGAAGGGCTCAAGTCAAATTGAGTTGGATGTGGTCGCGAAAGTCCAATCCTGGAAAGTGAAGGCGGTTTTCCAGGCGAAGCACGCGCTGGCAGAAGAAATGGTAGTTGAAGGCGAGAACACGATCATGACAACCGCGGTCTCTCCTTCGGTACCCAGCCACTTGAAGCGATACGATTTTCGAATCGACAAGATCCGTGCCGATGTCGTCACGCCTTTTGCAAAAGAGAAGCAGAGGCACTTGGCTGTCTTTCTTGGTGCGGAGTTTACGATAGCCAAGGATGGGAATCACGAGTCTGGAGCTAGTCTTTCAAGCGTTGAGGTGAAGTTTCTGTCCGTGTCAGTGAATCATCAGACCGACGGCAGTCTCGCTCTAATCAACCAGTTCCCAGTCGCGCTCATGAAGGAGATAAACATCAAGCGCCAGGACCGTCGAACAAAGGAAAGCGTGGACACTGAAATGTCCATCTCAATGTCGGACTCACACGTTGAATGGAATCATCGAACGCATGCAGACTTCTTGAAGGAATGGTCAGCAATAATGGCGATCATTGACAAGGTGGACTCGATGCTGTCGCCTTCAGGAAACTCCAGCGTGCCAGGTGTCCAAATCCTCCCTTTGCCACCGATGTCGAGAACTTTAGCGCTCGATGTGCGTGCAAAGAAGACCGAAGTGCTCATCCACGAAATTCGAGACGTTGAGAACGCTGTAGCAATTCAGCTTGCGGAAAGCAAAGTGGTTCATCAGAAACAGCGACTGGCAGTTCAGACATCGTTCGAATGCGCACTGGTGAGCATTTTGTGGGGCAGCAGCTGTCCGGCAATTGAAGTTATTGGTGCTACGTTCCACCAAAAAGTTCTTCTGGGACCACAACGCCTACTCGCGAAAGTTCCAGTCCAAACCAAGATCAAAGCCTGCCAGATGAAAGTGTTCATGCGTCCGAATCTCCGTCTCCTGCAGCTTCTTTTGCGCTTCGACGAGCTCATGAACCCCAAAGAAGAGAGTGAAGGAGGACAAGTCCACGACAAAGCATCGACAAGGCAAGGTGTTTCGTTCGACTGTGCGCAACTATCGATTGAGATACACGAAAAGGACTCCCTCGCCGCTGACGCTGATGATCAAAACTGTGAGATTCATCGCGCGACACTGGGTTCCTTGGAGATCAAGAGCGTGATATCCAAGTCTTTCGAGATCAGTGAATCCATGAGTCGGTTCGTGCAGCTGACGCGACAAGGAGATGCGACGGATCCGTCCGCATACTCCTCCCAGACAATCAATCAAATTCTGGGAGTTGAAGGATCGGTCTCCGCAAACTCTTT
The DNA here is from genome assembly GCA_023333705.1 of Globisporangium viniferum. Classification (NCBI taxonomy): domain Eukaryota; phylum Oomycota; class Peronosporomycetes; order Pythiales; family Pythiaceae; genus Globisporangium; species Globisporangium viniferum. The sequence goes on from JAASFI010000140.1 coordinate 11,687, forward strand.
GACATTGATGCGGAATGAAAAGGTGTTTGCAAACTCTCACGACTTGGAGATCCAATTCGCAATGACAGACATTGCACGAGCCCGCACTACTTCCGCAACGCCGGTAACAGGACGAGAACACCCTCCGAAAACAACAATCTTTGATTTCAGTGGGCTGACGAAGTGCTGCGAGATAACGATCGAACAAAAGTCCCATGAGAGGCTCGCACGGATTTTACCGGTTATTCGAGACACGTTCGATACCCAAGAAGTGAAGGCCGACAATGCTGAACCCGAATCAAATGACTTTGATTGGAGACTGCGCTACACCGGAAACGTGGACTTTGGAATTCAGCAGTGCACCGTCGTGGTCCCCTACGGTGATAACTCATCCACAATCGTGGATCTCTCCTACGCTGGTCTCGGAGAAAGAATCATGCGCATCTCCGTCAAAGATTTCGCGCTCAACTTCCGCCAGTTCCAGAAATTTGCTGTTCAGCTTTCGACCGTTCGTGTGTTTCTGGAAAAGTCCATGGAATCCGCTTCGAAGGTTGACACGGAGCCTCCATTGCAGCTTATGCATTTGCCGCAGCTGATTTTTGATGGGATGATCCACTGGAAAGAAAAGAGTATCGACAAGGAGCCGCTGAAGGACAGAGCAGTGCTGCAATCCGCGGTGCAAGAGTTTGCATTATCGTTTGAATTATCGGTGAGAAGCAAGATTGGACCGACCTCCGCGACTCAAGTTCCGACACCAGAAGAGGCATTGCTAGCGCTGAATTGGGATTACGTATATCCGCTCCTGGTCTACTTCCTAACTGAGGATGAAGATGACATCACGGTGGCGTCCGCAGACCGGAGCGGAGCGGAATCCCGCCTACAGTGCGTTGGACTTCAATGGGACGTGTCGATTGATGTCATCCAGATAGCCTTTTGGGATATCTTGACGAAAGAATTGGGACTGCTACTCGTCACGAACGATTTCCTCTCTCATGGAGCGGCAAAAAACTCGCGCCGCCAAGGACCTCCAAAATCGGACAATCAGAGTCCATGGATCATCCTCGAAGCAACCACGTATGTGGACTTATTTCGAGTCTACATATTGCGGAATCCCATTTGCTCCGATGACTACGGGGACGCAAATGTCGTCGAAAGCGAGGTACTTCCATTCGACAGTACCAGCGTCTCCAACTTCTTCTTCGAGACGGTTGGGACGAGCTATCGAGAGACTCTCTCACCAGATCTATCTGAAGACAATGGACCGCAAGACAATGACATTGCGTCGCTTTTCAGCGGATGCGCAAGCACTTTTTACGAGAGATTGCATGACAATTTCATGCCAATCGACTTCAAGTTCAGTCTTTTTGGATCCGCAAAGCTGCGCAAAGCCAACTCTGCCATGTCCGTAGCAGCGCCAAACTTCACGCCACCTCCAACGCTCACTCCAAGCTCATCGACGACGTCGTTCTCGTCAAGCCCAAAAAGTCCAAGACTCTGGACTCAAACTGTCCGAGCAAAGCTAATGCGCTTGAAAAGGCGTTCGTCTTCTATGGACAATCTTCTCTTGAACGACGGCTCGTGCCCCATTCAAGTGGATTCGATGAAGCTTTTGTGGACGATAGAGACCCGAGATACGGTATTCTACATGACATCGCTAACCTGGGACAGCATACAGCGACTTGCAGAAGCCAACAAGGATCAGCAGGAGAGACTTCGAACGCGTTTCAGTAATTCCGAACCTGCTACCCCTGCAATGAATGACGGACCAGTGAAGATCAATACCTGGCGACCACCGAGCACACTGCACAAGGACGCGAGCGAAGATATGAGAAACAACTCCTTAGGTCCACAGCGAAGAGGAAGTACTCGAGATACTCTCTTAGACCTGCTGCAACAAGGCAAGCTTGGTACGAAGCTAGCATCATTGCCAGACGAGGACGGAGCGCAAGGAAGCAGCGATGGAAATGGATCAAAGCTTCCTACTGGACTAGGCGAAGGAGAAGAAATGAACGCATGTAAATCCATTGTGTTCAAGAAGTACACTCTCGACATCCACGACGCACAAATCAACATCCGCGAAGAAAATAGCCAAAGCAGCGTCCTCGCCGCAACGAAGCACATTCATTTGGAAGTTGGTCTTGATGGACTGCGAAGCCATACTGTCGCTCACCTCAAGTTTGATTCGGTGACAGCCCACGTAGCTCCGATTGACGTGGACATATCAGCTGGAGTTCTCTGGTATGCATATTCTACAGCGTCGCCCGCGCATTCACCAAGAGGATCAGCCAACTCGTGCTTGCTGAAGCAGGTAATGGAGGAATGTAGCTTGACCATGACGTATTCGCAAGCTTTGGTGACCGGAGCTACGGCAGTCGAGGTCGATCTGTCATTTCTGCAGCTCTCAACGGATCGCCACCAGTTCTACCAGCTTTTGAACGTGATGCGACATGTTCTCCTCGCGCCTCCGACAATAGTTCGAAAGCCAAAACGCCTCCAGGCTCCTCCGATCATTCGAATCAATGTTCCCGACCTCCTTGAACAGGAAGCGAGCGACTTGGCGGTCTTCCCACCATCTCCCAGCACGAGCGTCAATGGCATGTCAACGAAGAAAACGCATGCGCAAGTTGTCGAAGAACTTCGCAACCGAGAGGCAAAGCAGCTGAACTCGCGAACGAGTGTCATTCCGCTCAAGTTCATTTCGTTCCGCGTCGAAGGCACTCAATTTCGGCTGCGATCCAGTCCAGAGACAACCGGCGCAGACCACGAGTTCGTGGAGATTCGCGCGGAAGGGATCGCAGGCTGTCACACGTACTTTTCGAATCAGTGCACAAAACTGATCCTCAATTTACAGTGGATGGAGATCAACAATTTACGCCCCGGTCCGTCATCGATCGCGTTTGAAGATGCGATGGCGGTGCTGAAAGCGAAGCTGCTCGTGGATAAACGGTACCAAAGCAGTAGCAAGGTGAATCTCGTCAACCAGAAGGGAATGTTGACAGTCCGCGCTGAAAGCGGTCCGCTTATCCGAGTGCTCGGTCAAAAGCTCCGTGTGTTGGACGTGCTGGAAGTGAGCATGTTTCCCGAGATATCCAACATCATCGTGATCCAGCTCGCCTCCGATTTCTACGAGCTCGTGTACAAGTTCTTCTTCGAGCAAATCGGGAGCCCAGATCACCACGATTTCAACTCGGAGCAAGTCCTCTTTGGCCGCAAAGCGGTTGCGGTTCCCACTGGGCAAATGTCGCCGTCAGTGCGAAGTATTCGAGCAACGACTGTTGCTGGAACGCCAGCGCCGCCAAGCACGTTGACACAACCTCGACGAAAGAGCCTTCAAATCAGCGGTGGTTCGATGAACGGACTTGTTCTGGACCCAAACGCATCGTTCGCCCCGAATGCCAGCATCGCAAGTGCTTCGGCGACGTCTTCATCTGCTACACTGGAGAGCGGATTCTTGGAGGAGGATGACTCGTCGACTGATGGTTGCGAGCTCTTCTACTTCAAGTACGTCCGCATTGGAAACGTCAAACTTCGCATCAACTGCAACGGCTTTTTCGTGAACCTGAGCGATTTCGACTTGGATTTGCCTCCGTACGTTTGCCAAAGCAAACTCTGTACCTGGAAGAAGCTGCTTCAGAAATTCGAGAGCCACTTGAAATGGTACGTCACGAAGGAGAGCGCGTCCTCGGGTCTCTCGCATTTCAAGAACAAATTTTTGAAGTGGACGCCGTCAGCCTCCTTGTCGTCCAGCGACAAGAAGGACAAGAACCGGAAAGATGAAGACAGCTCGATTATCAACGCCCAAGTGCTGTTCGGTCCGTACTCTGGCGCAACGTGAAAGATGGTGTTTTTTCAACAAAAAATCGATGTCTTTTCATTCATTTAGAAACACGTTTCTTCACAATTTGAATTAACACCAGATCAAAAGTCTCCGCTAGGATAGTGAGGTAAAATCTTGGCACTGGTCAGTGATACATCGGCGGCAAACTCAAACGCTCTTCTCGATACAAGTCTTGACGCGGCTGATAAGGTCGAACGCGCCGATATCACGACGCTGCAATGTCAGCAACAAAACACAGAATGAGTACACCATTGACGAAGGAAGACACACGAAGAGAGTGCATTCAATTGGTAACAAACCTCGTTAAATCCACCGTCCTTGCGCTTCTCCATCACCTCGATGAATTCCTTTGGAGACAGGTGACCGTCACCTAGCAGAGGAAAATGGAGCAGATTTCAGTTAGAGACAAGGTAAAATGGCGTCGAGGGGCTTTCTACTCGAGTTTCAGAAACCCACCGTCCAGATCAAAGAGCGTAAACAGGATATCGATCTGCAGCGGCGTCACGAGCTCCTCGTTCTTCCGGTTGCGGAGCGCCGCCTTGCAAGCGCGTTGGAATTGCTCTGGTCCATGTCAACACCAAACACTTATCAGTCAGTGGACATTATAAAACATCACAGGGTGTATTCGCACACGCACACCGCACGCACCTTTGTTGAGCCCGTGGTCTTGCATGATGAGGTCGATCGCGACTTCCAGTTCCTCCAAATGCTCCAGGAGCACGGTGAAGTTGATGAAATCTTGCTCCGTGATGTTGCCCTTTTCACCAAAGTCACGCCATGTTAGCTATCAGACCGCAACAGTATCCGCCAAGTACTGATAGCAGCCCCTCGGTACGTACCTTCATGTCACGCAGCTCTTCGACACGCTCGACCCATTTCCCGATCTCTTTCTGTAAAGCACATCATCACAAACCACATTTGTTCAGTTTCAGCGAGTAGTTGGATATATAGAGGCCTGCCTCAGAGTATGGCGCTTTACCTGGTTGACGTGGGACACGAGGAACATGCCGAACTCGCGTGGCGAGAGGTCGTTGTTGCCGTCCAAGTCATACTGCTCAAAGTAAACATCGTCGTCAAGGAGACTCGTCTTTGTAGGTTTGAGGACGACAAAATGACAATATACAGAAGATCATGGGTGGAAAGGATATCTGAATGCGCATGATCTCCTGCTTGAGGTCGCGGCGGAACGCAAAGAAGTCTTCGTACGTCAGCGTCTCACTGTGGAGCAAACAAAGAAAACATGATGAGACTCTAGACCACCACCATCTCCAGCAAAGTTGTGTCATAACACTCACGTGGCCAGTTCGCCAAAGAGGTGCTTAAAAATCGGCGCGTCGTCTTCTTTCAGCGAGCGGTCCTGACGACCCGCGGGGGTGCGCAGCCGCATCAGGTCAATGATCTACAGAATATAGCAACAAGGAGGTTAGCAATCTAATCGAAATCGCTTATGATATGAGCATTTCAGTAGGTACTACCTGCTTGAACTCCCGGTGGTCCAAGCGGCCGTTGCCGTCTGAGTCGAACATCTTGAACGCGAGCTCGAATTGGCGCTCCGGGACTTTGGTGCAAGTGTGGGTCGCAAAAGACAAGAATTTGTCAATACACCAGTCTTCCATGGGTTTGATCGATATCAAAGTAAATTCGTCCACGTACTGGCGAGCAGCGTGTTGAAAAACATGTACTCGGCGTAGGAAATGAGTCCGTCGCCGTCCGCGTCCACGAGGTCGAAGAACGACTTTGGGCGCGCCGGACCGCCGTGGATCTGTAAAACATAAACATATCACCCACGAAGTCCGTGGTTAGGTCCAAAAGTGTCTATGCAGCCACTGCATTAGAGAGAGAGTCCATGTGCACGCACGTACCACCACAAACTGCTCAAACTCGGCGTTCGTGATCTGCAGGTTGCGCAGCACCTTCACGTGGGTCTACGCGTCATCCGATCAAAGCGCAACAGCACACATTAGAAGAGAAATAGCTCTATAGTACGGAAGACACATCGCAGCCGCATATTAAAATACAAACAAACCTCAAAGTCGATCTGGTGCTCCTCGCGGAACGCCAGGAGCGCGTTCACGTCGGCGGCCGTCACGCTCACCGTCTCCAGCAGCAGCTCCCTGACCATCGCGACGTACTTGCCCACGTGTTCCTATACAGCACCAGACAAAAGCCAACCATACGGATCAGCATCTCATTCATGCTCTAGTCATGAGGACAGCGCATTTGTCGTCATTCTCCCATACCTTGCTGGGCTTGCCGGAGAACGACGCCTTGGGGTTGAACTTGGCGTTCTTGGACGCGAGCGGCGCGCCGCTGCGGAACGTGTAGGGCGTGATGGCGCGCGCCAGGTCATCGCGCGTCATGTAGAACTGCTTGTCGATCTCCACGGACGAGAAGTACTCGAAGACCCGCTCGGGCGAGCTGAACTTGCGCAGGCGGTTCTCGTAGTTGCCCACGGTCTTCTCCGTGAACGACGGGCCCATGGGGCTGGTCGCAGTGCTGCTCTCCATGCGCGCGCCTGGGGCGGAGAGGGAGAGCAGCGGCGCGGCGGCGAGCGCGGCGGCAGGCCACGCACGCAGAGAGCGGAACAGCAGGCGCTGCGTCATGTTGTCCTGGTGGCGAAGTTGGTTATGTTGAGAGCGAGCGCAATTGAATTGATTGAGGGGAAGATGAAGCTGGGTTTTACTTGAAAAAATCACTTTGTCACTGCCCTCTCATATTGAATTCAGTGGAACATCGGCCAGATCATTATTTGACCTGCATGCCAGGTTCAATTCAATTCTTTGGGAGAGGGTAACAGAATTGAATCGTTTCCCTGGTATTTTTGGCAGGAAGTCGGTATCAATTCGATGAATTGAAATTACCTCTTGTATCGAGTACCATGATTTTGATGTAAGGTAAACAGGCTTTCATTTTACCTTTTTTAAACGGGTATGTTGCATTCTGTATACAAAGGTACATAAATCTCTACAAAAAGGATAAACTTAAACTATGTGTTTAAAACCTCTCTTTAAAATAAATACGACCTCTTAATTGTGAAAGTAATGTGCTTTTGGATCGATTTATTGCAACGTATAACCTTTTTAACTAGTTCAAAAGTATGTCAGAAAATACAACATACATTATAAAGGTGATTCATAGTTTATTTATTTTTTGCAATAATCGGTACTGATCCAGATCCTGAGCTTCTGAATTCTGAATACCTCGAACTCCTGAAGGCTCCAGAACATCCTCTCCCAATGTGAGCGGAAAATGCTGGTGGCGTTGCTGCTGGCGGCTTTAGCTCCAGCATGGCTACCCAGGAGTCGTGAAGCTCGCGTAATATGTATTTAGTGAGAATCTGAACACGTACCGATGCGCAGCTGTCTACTTTCTTCCTCTCCTACTTCTACTTGAGGATCGGGAATGGATGCGCCTCCGTGTTGAACACGATCTCGTCCAGCGATAAGAAGTCGTTATCGGAGAAGAGCAGATAGAGGTATTTGAGCGTCTCGGCGAGGAAGAAGCTCTCCATGTCTGGACGGAAGCCCTGCACGGGACCTGAGACCACTTGCTTGATGCTGCGGTAGCCTCCCGTCTCCACCTGCACACATGAAAATCATAATTCATTAGACTCAACAACCTTTCAACCAATTTCATAGACAAGAAGAGCTCCATGCCTTGCAGTGTTTCTCTAGAGCGTTCATGATGGTGCGGCCGTATTCGCGGTAGATCGGATCGCCCGTGATGCGATGCATGATCATGAGACTCTCGACAGTCTCGGGGCGAAGAATGTTATAGTCGTCGTTTCGCCCGACGTAGATCTCTCCGTGGACAGTGTAGCCGTAGAGCTCTTCAGTTGTAAAGCTTGTGGTCTCCGGGGCGACTTTGGTTTCGCTCGACAGGTACATCTGTGTTACACAATCACACGCACGCAGCACAACCCCTGTTAATAACAAACACCCATACTTTTGCATTGTGTAATGAGACTTGGACGCACCTGGACGCATGTGAGCGTGAGCTCCTTTGCCAGTTCAAGGTGGGCCTTTGGCATGCCATGCATGTACCCAAGCGCTAGAAGCCCAGGCACGAAGCACGTGAGGTGCTCCATGACGGGTTTCAGATGTCCATACTCGTCCACCTCGCCGAGAAAGAGGAACTGAGACGGGTACGACTTACCGATCATCCGGGCTTGCATTCCGTCGACTGCGAGCTCGTACTGCTTCTTCATCACGCTGTCTTTCTTGCCCGAGAGCAACCACTGCTTCAGAAGGTACTCGTAGTAGCTGTCGCCATGCGCACCCCACGAGAGCTTGGAGCGCGAGCCTCTAAAGTGTGATCATAGAGGAACATTGAATTAAGCTCACATAGTGACCTGCAAACATACAAGATGTCTGCGTACCCACCTGCCAGTTTCCCAGTTCACGCGCACTGGAATCAAGCCGTCTGTGTACGTGGTCTCGACCAGTTTCTGCGTCTGTATGTGATCCGATCCGCAATAAGGGTCGTCAGTTAGGTGACTGTCGCAAATACACGCGCACTCAACATACGACTTACAATTTTGTTAACTGCGCCGACGTACGTGTTGTAGACCGGGTTCTTGGTCGCGTACGACAAATACGCAAACTCGAGCTGGAAAGTGCCGACTTCAGCGAGACTCGGCGTGCCCCGCGCGTAATTCGACTATCGACAAGCAGTTTATAAGCAGGGTTAGCACACATGCACCACCAACACCATGGCAATAAGCAGAAACCGAATTGATGCGGGCCATTCGTACGATCAAGTCGACTTTCTGGCAGGGCAGGGACGGACCGCAGGTGAACGCGACAATGAGTCTATCGGCGAGCGTGACTGCGAGATCCAGAAAGTGCTTCTCGGCTAGTTCACATCCACACAGCAAACGCTGTTTAGCCCATAGTAAAAAATTACAAGGCACAAGCAGTAAAATGGAAACGCGTGGTCATACCTGAGAGGTAGTACGCCGAGAGTAAACCGCCGAGCGACCGGATCGTGACCTCGAAGAAGCTCACTTTGCCGGGCTGGAGCATGGTTGCCTCCAGATTCACCTTCGCCCACGCACTCGCTTCATCGAATTCGTCATGCAGTCCCAGAATGAAGAGCGTGTCGAGCGAGTCCACGAGCGTCAGCGCCATGTCGTGGTCGTACACGGAGCCTCCGCGCTGCTGGTACACGTTGAGGAAGTCGCGCCAGCTCGCGAACTCGCGGTACGCGTTCCACGCGTGCTTGGTCATGGCGATTACCTGCTGCTGGTCGGCACTCAGCTTGCTCGCGCGCTGCTTGAAGAACTCACGCTGCGATACAGGCTCGGACCAGGAAGAGCTCTTCATGAACCGGTCGAGCCCGCGGCGCAGGAACGACCGCGGCGCGCGCTCAAGCGCCACGCTCGTGCGGCTGTCGAGCGAGTGCATGGACACAAGCAGCCCCGCGGTGACGATCACTCCCGCCAGCGCCATGAAGCGCTTGAGCGTCGACACGGAGACGCGCATGGAGCTCGTGGCGCTGCTGCCTCGGCGCGCATTGAAGCGCATTGTGGGTGGGTGCGGAATGGGAGGATTCAAAATGCGGCGAAACGTCCACATGACGCTTTACCAAATATACGCCATTTCGTGGTAAGGATGACGAAAATACGCTGCTTCAGTGCTTGATTGTGTCTAAAATGCACCATATGATCGAGATCTTTGTTCCCTGAAAGGACGCGTACGAACTCCATACACATTCAAATAGCCGCACTGCTATCAGACCAAATTTTGCAGGAGACCGACCGATGGAGCAAGCGCGTCATCACGAATCCATGACTTAATTGCACACACACGCCAGGCAAACGACACTCTTGGGCAAGAGTCACGCTGAGCGTGAGTGCACTGCTGTCCACACACACGGTCATCAATCCATCAATCCTTCACTCTCTGCTCTTCGTATGTTAGCCCCACTCACGGGATGCTGACCATTATTGGCGCGATGCATGTCGTTTGGTCTTGTGGTCAAATGGAGCTCGGCTGTCTGTCTGTCTGTCTGCATGTTGAACTCATATGCAACGCGACCAACCACAGTGCAATCGGCGCCCAATTACCTTGTCGGATTGTGCGTTAAATGGTGCGGGTGGCATGTCGCTAATAAACTTGATTAACTCAAAAATAACAAGGTAGGATGCTGACTTTTTAGAGTGCCTTGCGTGGATAAACATGCACGAAGTGACCGCAGATCGATTTAAAAGAAAGGTTTACCGGTTATATACAAGGGTTCGTCTACCTGAATGGGGCTTCAATGTTACTACAAAATAGCCATTCGGCAATTGACTGTGAGTAGTAACTCATGCTCATGTTCCAGTACGAACGCCATCATGTACGTGCTCAAGAAGCAGTGGCTTCTCAAGGTAAACCAACATGTGCGGGTAGACGATCCTGTATCCGGATCGTACATCGCGTTATGCAAAGTCTGCGACAACACTATCGTCAGTGGCTTGGAACCCCACAACTTGAGATACGGTACAGTACAGTGTTTGATGATGGTGGTCCCATGGCATTTTCAGCATATACTGGCTGACGTGGGTTTGGTGGCGTCGAAATCGCACCATGTGGCTCTCTGGTGGCGCAGGTCGCAGCGATGGGGCTACTCAACTTTTACAGTAGTACAACGATGACCCGCGCTCTTTGGGAAGCGAGCCCGGCCCCTGCATCAAGAGCTTATTCACGTCCAAGTGTACACGAACTTCTAAATCGACTTGGTGCCACAACGAGGTTGTCACCACTTGAGGTGCATCCATTCTCGATCAAGACAAAATAAGTCCAGAAAATGGATCGCGCTCAAAACTCACTTGAAATTCAAGCAGAATTCAATTTGAAATTGTGTGGAGTAAATATTACTTTATATTTAGTAAATGCACCCATTTTGAGTATAAAATATATTAGCAATATTATAAATACGCCATGTAAAGTCGTCATTTTCGGGACAAAAGTGCATTTTCTTTCTATGTTTTTCCTCTTTTCAGAACCCATTTCCCAAAATCAAGTGAAAGAGATGGGCTCCTCTCCTCTGGCCAGTTCTCGCATCTGACGCTCGCCGTTTCATGCTATATCCCAGTTTCCCCATTCCATACAATCTCTATCATCACCTGCTCTATTTCGATCCCTCGATCGCTCCGAGTATGCTATTCGATGTGAAAACCACAATGACTTGCGTTCACTATGGTCGTCGGCTTTTCTTGCGAGAAGAACAGCCACATGGTCGTCGGGCATACAAACGACAGACAACAACAACAACGAAGAAGAAGAAGAAAAGAAAAGCGCTATTGGCTTGTGCGTGCAGCGTGTGCTCTCTCTATCGACATCTTCGTTCTCTCCAGAGACCCCAGACACCCACCACATCCCCGTACAAACGCACACAGCTATATCAACATGGGCGCCGCGCTCTGTTCCTGCAACGGCCGCGCCGACGACGACCACGCGCTGCTCTTCGGGGCGGCGCTCGCCAAGGCCAAGCTGCAGCACCAGCAGGCGCTGCTTGGCTTCGCGCGCTCGCCGCACGGTGTGTACCCGACCAAGAAGTCGCCGCTCGACCACCAGCAGCACGGCTCGCTCTACCACAGCCGCGGTGAGACCAACGAGCTCTCGGATGACGTGTACCTCGACGAGAGCGAGCACCACCGCACGCTGCTGCTCGTGAACCGCCAGAGCAGCGCGCTCGCGATCGCCGAGGCGTTCCGCGCCAAGCTCGCCGAGTCGCCCATCGGTCCGCACGAGAAGATGCAGTTCCTGCTGGCGCCGCGACCCGCATCACCTTCACACGATAATGACGCAGACGACGACGACGCGTACATGTACTCGGAGCTCTCGGAGAGCACCGCAGCAGCAATAGAGGCAGAGGACGACGTGAACGTGAGCGCCGAGGACTGGAAGATGCGTGCGAACCCGCTGATCAGCATCATCGTGCCGCCGGGCCCCTGTGGGCTCGTGCTCCAGGTGGACACGGAGCCGGGGCTACCGCCGGTCGTCGACGGCTTCGTGCGCAAGTACGACGGCTCCAAGGGCGTGATCGAGAACAGCGACATGGTGAAGCGCGGCAGCGTGCTCTGCGCGATCAACGACATCGACGTGACGCGCATGCCGCTCAAGGAGGTCGTGCGCACGCTCAACCTGTCGTCGCACCTCGAGCGCCGGTTCGTGTTCCGCAACGCCCTGCCCACCGGAAGCAGCACATGAACATGACAAAGTGAACCGAAGAGAGAGAGAGAAAGATGATTTATAAATGCAGAAGCAGGATAATAGCAACCCCACAGAGAGAGAGAGAGAGTGATTGCATTACAAGAAAATTTTTTAGTAGTCGTAGTAAGAAGCAGTTAGTTAGTGAATCATACGATCAGCAGCAGCATGAAGTCGCAGAGCGAAGAGGAGCAGGATGCGTGAATGAATGAGTGAATGGACATGTATTAGATACAACCAGCCAACCCCAACTGTCTGCGTACTGTTGTGGACAAATTGGGCAGTTTGTCACACATGGCACGAGGGTAATGGCGGTGGCGATTAGTCGATTGTGTCCACCTGCATGCAGCCACTCACAGCACCACCATCTGGTCGTCTCCAGCAGCTGGCGATCTATTAAATCTTTCTATTGTCCAGCATGCCAGATGGATGGATGGATGGATGATGGCCCCACATGTGGATACCGGTAGATTGGGAATGAATGCGCTCTCTCAAATGGGTGGATACGAGTCGTTCATCGAGGTTTGTTTTGGTTTGTGTGTGTATTGTCTGTTTGTCTATCCATTCGCTCGCTGCCTGCAACTCCGAACATGCAATGAGAAAACCCAAAAAAGCAGTCTTGGAAGGGGGGTTAAAAACTGTCCAACAGAGCGAGACAAAACCAACGTCTGTCGAAGTTAGTTCTGCTTTTTGTCCTCTTCACTGTCCTTCTTGGCGTTCTTGTCCTCTTCCTCCTTTGCCTTGTCGTTCTCGTTCTGCTTCTTCTCGGCGGCGAAGGCTTCGTCCTTGATGAGCTTGTCGGCCTCGTACTTGTCGGCTTCTTTCCACGACTCCTCTACGAACTCCGTGTACGTCTTGTTGCCGCCAAACGGACGCGGCCCGAGCACGCGCACAATGTCCGAGTGGTTGATCGTCTCATTCTTCAGCAGCTCCTCCGCGAGCTCGTGGAGCACGTTCTGCTTGTCCTTGAGCAGCTGCTTTGTGCGCTCGTACGCCTCGTTCACGATCTTGGACACCTCTTCGTCCATCACCTGCGCGGTCTTCTCACTGTAAAGCTTGTCTGGGTACGCGCCTTCCTCTTTCGGGAACGCGAGCTGCCCCACGCGGTCGTTCATGCCGTACAGCTGTACCATCGAGTACGCGATCTGCGTCACGCGACGCAGATCGTCCGACGCGCCCGTGGTGATTCGCCCGTCAAAGTTGATGTACTCGGATGCACGGCCACCCAGCGCCATGCACATGATGTCGACCATCGCCTCCTTGCTGTGCAGCGCCACCTCCTTTGGCAAGTACTGCGCGTAACCAAGCGAGCCCTTGCCACGCGGCACAATCGTGACCTTGAGCAGCGGATCCGCGTGCTCCAGGAACCAACCGGCGACCGCGTGGCCAGCTTCGTGGTACGCGACCGTCTTCTTCTCCTCTGGACTCATGATGCGGTTCGTCTCGAGACCACCAATGACACGGTCCGTCGCCTGCTCAAAGTCGTTGAACGTGATGGTCTTGCCGCTGCGACGCGCCGCGACAATCGCCGCTTCGTTACAGATGTTCGCAATCTCGGCACCAGCAAAGCCGGGGGTCAACGCAGCCATGCGGCGCGCAAAGTCGTCCACGTTGCCGTCGAGCTGCAGACCCTTCAAGTGGACCTTGAAGATCTCGCGACGGCCCTTGATGTCGGGCTTGTCGACCGTGATCTGTCGATCGAAACGACCTGGACGCAGGATCGCCTTGTCGAGAATGTCGGCGCGGTTCGTACCGGCGAGCACGACGACACCCTCGCTCGAGTTGAAGCCGTCCATCTCAACCAGAAGCTGGTTCAACGTGTTCTCACGCTCGTCGTTGCCGCCACCAAACTGTCCTTTGCTACGGGCACGCGCGACAGCATCGATTTCATCAATAAACACAATGCACGGCGCGTTCGCGCGGGCTTCACGGAACAAATCACGCACTCGCGATGGACCGACACCGACAAACATCTCAATGAAGTCTGAACCAGAGATGCTGTAGAACGGCACACTGGCTTCACCGGCCGTTGCCTTCGCGAGCAGCGTCTTACCGGTACCTGGCGGTCCGACGAGCAGCGCACCCTTTGGGATTTTGGCACCCAAGTCCGTGAAGCGCTTCTGGTTTCTCAGAAAGTCCACAAACTCCATGATCTCCTTCTTCGCTTCATCCACGCCAGCGACGTCCTTGAACGTGATCTTGATGTCTTCTTTCGTGATCTTCTTCGCAGGACTCTTGCCGACCTTGAAGATGTTGCCCATGCCACCGCCGCCACCAGCGCCGCCGCCAATGCCGCGCATCGACATGAGCAGAAAGCCCACGAGCACGATCGTCGGCAAGAACTTCATCAGTTCCGAGGCAAAGTTCATCTCGTTCACGTACTGCACCGGGATGTAGTCGTGAGGACGGATGCCCATCTGGTGCTGCGCGTGCTCCAGCTGACGCTCAAAGCTCTCGACGCTGCCAAGGTTGAAGTAGTACACTGGCTGGCTAGGCGCCTTGGCCCCGCGACCAGCGCCTGGAGCGCCCGGCAGCGACGAAGAGCCGTAGTGGGCGTCCGAGGACGATTCGCGTCCAAACTCGTAGTGCGCCTTGTTCGGGTCGTTCGTGTTCCAGTCGCCCGAGTCCGAGCCGGAGGACGACGACGACAGTCCGCCACTAGCAGAGGCCGCGGCGTTCGGGTCGTGGAGGAACACCTTGGCGTACTTCTTGTTCACGATTACCACCTTTTCGACGCGTCCCGACTCGAGCAGGCTGTTGCGGAACTCCTGGTACGTGATCTCCTGCATCGGCTTGTCGATCGACGCGAGGTCCGACAGGAACAGCGCCGCCACTGCGAGAGGGATCAGGTACGCCATGCCTTCGCGACCGCTGCCGCCGCTACCACCGCTGCCTCCGGACGAGGATCCGGACCCCTTGCTACCTCCACCGCTACCTTCGGCGCTCTTGGAGCTCAGCTTCTTCACTTCACCTGACGCGCTCTCCGACGACTTGGATCCGCCCTTCGGGGGAGTCGGCTTGCCGCCACCGCCCGTGCCAGCGCCGTTCTTTGGGTAAAAGCGACCAAAACCTGTCAGTTGCATAGCATCCATGACACAAGACAGTTCGTTGGCATTTAGAGTCTTGGTTGGCATCATACAAATAATCAATACGCATGTGTTCTGTATAGTTAGGAAACAAACCCTTTGGGATATTCTCTGAGAGCCACGTGACCAAGCTCGTCGCCTTTTCCGATTTCTGCACGTTACCCGCTGCTCATATCAAATGGCAAAGAGAGAGAGAGAGAGAGAGAGAGAGGAACACGAAGCTTGTCAGTAAAACTACACAAACACGGCATCGCTGCATAACGTAGCACATGACTGCAGAAGCGAATCTTCAGTTTCAGCACGTACAGGCAGAGTGCTGCGCGCGCACCGACTGCATCAAGTTCTTGGCGAGCGCCGGGTTCTGCTGCGCGCGCATCATCAGTCCATTCGCGCCGAAGCGGTTCAGGGTCACGCCCAATTGCTGCTCATTCCGCCATCACCATCGTCGTCAGTAGCAGTAAAGCGAGATCCACCACCACCATCATCCGTCACAGATAAACAACCAAAATGCTCATGTTAGAAAACCTAGAACATCATCATCATCCCTCTCGCACAGAAACGCGCAACGCCATGCGATCCACGCTCACGCTTTCACACACACAGAAAGATCTGTAGATACAGGAATAAAGAGAGAGAGGGAAGAGGGAGCGCACCTGCTGCAGGAGGTGCACGTGGCGCGGGTTGCACTGCTTGCGCAGCGCCAGCAGCGCGTCGCGGCGCAGTCGCCTCGTGGACGCCAGGTGCAACATCGTCTTCTGCCGTCTTCGTTCGGTTCTCTCGCTCGCTCGCTCGCTTCTCAAGGGCCAGCCGCGGTTCAAACTGTGTTTGCTGCTTGTTTGTGTGGGGCGGAGCGCGGGCCGGTTCGTAACACAAGATACTACTGTAGCACTGGATAACAAACAGAGAGAGTTTGTTCGCGAAAGCAATTGCAAAATGGTTCGTATCGAGCGATACGAACTGATGTGATTACGCAATTTCAGAATGATGGTAGTTTTGTGAGACGTCCTACACGAACATGTAGAACACAATCTGAGATAACATCTGTCAAAAGAGCGCTCTATTCGAGTGACTTCATTGCTGCGACCTTCGTGCGACCTCCTAGTTGGTTGGTGGAGATTTTGTGATGAAGCAAGGGGGTCGGTCGTCTGGTGGTCAGGGTCTTTGGAGCTCGTTTGGCTTGGCCGACGTGTGCGCGCGCCATGGCTCCGATCATTATTCGTTCAATTCGCCCCGTGTAAAGAAATCGAACTAATTGCAAGAATGGCTGACGCTGCACCAACTCAACGTGGAGGTTTCGGACGTGGCCGTGGTGGTGACCGCGGTCGCGGCGGCCGTGGTGGCCGTGGTCGCGGACGCGGCCGTGGCGGTGACGAGAACAAGGAGTGGGTCCCAGTCACCAAGCTCGGCCGTCTGGTGAAGGAAGGCAAGATCGGCTCGCTCGAGGAGATCTACCTCTTCTCGCTCCCAATCAAAGAGTGCGAGATCGTGAACCACTTCCTCGAGTCGCAGCTCAAGGACGAAGTGATGAAGATCATGCCAGTGCAGAAGCAGACCACCGCCGGTCAGCGCACGCGCTTCAAGGCTTTCGTCGCGGTCGGTGACAGCAACGGCCACATCGGTCTCGGCGTCAAGTGCGCCAAGGAAGTCGCCACCTCGATCCGTGGTGCCATCATCCTCGCCAAGATCTCGCTCGTGCCAGTGCGTCGCGGCTACTGGGGACGTATGGTCGGTCTCCCACACACCGTGCCAAACAAGGTGACGGGCAAGTGCGGTTCGGTCCGTGTGCGTCTGATTCCAGCGCCACGTGGTACCGGTCTGTGTGCCGCCCCAGCCCCAAAGAAGCTTTTGGGTATGGCCGGTATCGACGATTGCTACACGTCGGCCCGTGGTCACACCCGTACCCTCGGTAACTTCGTGAAGGCGACCTTCTACGCGCTCCGCGCCACCTACGCGTACCTGACCCCAGACCTCTGGGAGCAGCACTCGTTCGCGGCCTCGCCATACCAGGAGCACACCGACTTCCTGGCCAAGACCCAGATCAAGAAGTAAACCGTCAGTTCACGCCAGTTCCACACACAACCATGAGCGGAATTTGAAAGAGGAAAGCGTATTGAACGAGCGCTACGGTGCGTAGGTGTCGACCTCTTTGTATTGCTATTCAGGGAAAGCGTTGGGCGACGCTACGGTGCGTAGGTGTCGACCTTGAATAACCAATATAGGAATTTCCAAAATATCAAGCATCGTGTTGATGTCGTTCAATTAGTTCTATCATCCGTTGCATTGATTCTGCTGTGCCAAGCCAACTAACGCTGTTTAACGTCATATCTTCTCATGCAAAGCCTACTGCGTTTCGTGTGTTGAGCGTACTTTGATCTTACAAATCTATTCACTTGTCCTTCTTGTCCTCAGTTGCGGTCGCGACCTCCTGCTGCTGGCTGATGCAGTTGACGCTCTGCTCCGTGAGGAAGTGGATGATCGGCATCATCACCTGCAGCTTCTGCTCGAGCACGCGCGCAACGTCCAGCAGCCGTCCCTTCAGTGCCTCGATCCGCTTGGCGTTGCCTTCCTGTTCGGCGGCCTCCAGCTGGTCCTTCACGGCCTTCATCTCGGCGCCCGCGACGAGCACCACCTCATACGTGAAGAGCTCATTCAAGAACGTCCTGCAAATTGCATCATACACACACACAGCAGCTCCATGTTAAAGACACTCACGAAGACACCATCCCCAAATACATCGACTCAGGCCTCAATCGATCCAAGCATCTTGTTTGGCGCCGCAACGTACGTTCTGCTCAAGCAACAATCAAACAGAGAACACAACCAGTATCACCAACAACGACGACAACGTTAGCCACCGCTCGACCATCTTCAAGTTCCATCTTCGTGTCAGCGCCCACGACTGAAGTACCCTTGGAATTGCGCAATCAGCGGACGCGCATGATCCTTTCTCCATCTCATCACCAGCAACCGAAAACGACAAAAACGTACCCGAGCATCTTCGGTTTGCCGCCATCGTCCTCCGCGCCGTTAGCTCCACCGCTGGCCGCGCCGGCAGCGAAAGCCGCAGCAGCGCTCTGCGTCCACTTGCGATAGAGAAACGCCACCAGCGGCAGCGCGAGCAGCAGGCCGTGCGCCAGGCCGCGCCAGTACATCTCGCTCTCGAGCTGCATTTTCGCTCTTCTTCTTTCTCTTTCCGTTGTCAATCACTCTGGTGGTGATGACAATCAATCAGGTAAAAACATTTTTCGGGACATTCGGGACGTGTTGGTCCCTCGTTGACAAAGATTGATGATTTCTTGTATAGACGCGCCATCGATCCCTTTATCCACCGCTAAACCCCTGTACAAGAGTGACGCCGACCCCGCCACCAATTTGGCTCAGATTTGGCGAAAAGTGAGGCGCGGGTTGATTTCTTGAATGGAGACCTCTCCATTCAGGAAATTCGAGCCAACTGCTGTTTGGCAAAAGTGGGTCCGACCCAGAACCCAGTTTGGCTCGGTTTTCTCGAAAAGTGAGGCAGCAAAAAGTGGGTCATTCACTCTGAAACCTGTGAACATCACTCCTACCTGTCCAAAGGTTGGGGACAGTTCGGGACTGCGCTGTCCCCTTCCCCTGATTTTCGGAACACCACGTGAGCGAGTGAGCGAGCTGTGGCTGGTGGTCGCACGCAGAGCCCACCAGTAAAAAGCGAGACAAAGAAAGAAGAAGAAGCGCCTTCCTCGACTCCCCCTCTCGACGCCTCGCTCGCCAAGAACCCACAGACCCGTCCGTCCGTCCGTCAGCATGGTGCAAGTCAGCAAGCCCCTCGTCATCGGCGCCGTGTCCGCGCTCGCCGCCGCCATCCTCTTCTTCGCGCTGCGCTCCTCGGGCAGCAAGAAGGTGCGTGTCTCTCTCGCTGACAAGCAATGAATGAATGCGCGAACGCCATGGAAAGTGTGACTAACTGTGGGTTGCGTATTGATTGTTATTGGAACGCGATAGAGCAAGAAGAGCGACAGCAACTCGGACGACGATGTGCGCGAAGTGCCAAACCTCCACAAGGAGCAGCTGCTCAGCATCTTGGAGACCATCTGCGCGCAAATGGGCCAAGTCGTGGTACGTTGCTTGCTTGTAGCAGCGACGCGCGCTTGCTATATGAGTGAACAGTATAGGTATAGATCATTAATACTGATTCCATTGTGTGTGCGCATGCATGCGTCATCCATCCATATCCCTGTAGATGCAATTGGCCAAGTTGGAGGCCAAGATCCGCCAGGAGTCGTCGCAGAACGGCCGCTCGCTGCCAGAGGACCAGTTGGCGAGCTACCTCATGGGCCAGTTTGAAGAGGCCATGAAGGCCATTGAGAGCCAGGTGTACGCCAAGTTCCAGACCACGGAGGACGAAGTGAAGATCGCCACCGAGTACTTTGAAGAGGAGGAGGACAAGGACGTCGCGAACGCGGTCGCCAAGCTCCAGGAGCTCTACCGCGTCATGACCGGCGGCGGCTTCAGCGACGTGGAGGTCCCAGCGGACCTGACGCTGTCCAAGGTGAGTTTGTGATCCTTGATTTGCCTTTGTTATATGTCACATTGCACCGAGTTGCTAACGAGATACGTGCATGTATTATTTTGCAACTGCAGTTCGTTGCGATCATGCAGGAGACCATGGAGTCGCTGAACATTGCGATGGAGGAAGTCTGCCTCGAGGTCAAGGAGCTCGACCCAGACAACAAGGAAGACGCGATCAACCAAAGGTACGCAATTACAAACCTGACAGTTAGAGTTAGAGTTGGGTCGCTTGCGACAACTGTCTGCTTGTCACAAGTCACACAGTAGTCTCTAACAAATGTGTTGCGTGTATGATTGATGCTCCATCCAAACAGATATGTGAAGCGCGCGGAGACGCTCTCGGCCGAGATCCACGCGAAGCACGGCCTCACGCGCGAAGTGCTGCAGGCGGCGATGATGCAGTACCAGCAGGAGCCTTCGTTCCTGATGGCGATGACCGAGCTGCAGCAGCAGCAGGCGGAGCGCTTCGCGGCGGCGGCGTCCATTTTCAACGGCGAGGTGAACATGGGTCTGTCGGAATAATGCAGCATACAACAAATCCATCAAAATCGAAACACCAAAAATCAAAGACTCTAGACTATTCCGACAACTCCAGCAGCCAACCATTCCCACGACAACTCCACTCCACCACCTCCGATACGATTACTACAGCGACTAGGTATTTATCCATAGCAGCAGCAACCAGCGATTCGATGTAAGACAGAACGTGGCGACCTCCCTCCCTCCCTCCCTCCCTCCCGCCTCCCCCACGTAGCCCTCTCACTCGCTGAAAGGGCTCGTTTTGCCTTGTGGGGTGGGTGGGGTGGGGAAACTTGGCGGTCTCTCTCACTCTGTTTTTTTAGAAGTCCGTATACCAATTCACAACATAATCGCATCATCTTTATTATCCCCACGCTGCCCTCTCATTATTCCGCTGTCTGTCATCCTTCGTTCGCGTACACGTCTTGCAGTCAGCCAGGGTCAGCTCAATTGTACATCGAATGCTGATACAATTTCACCTCATGATGCTGCCCTCCAAGTATTTTTAGCGGGGGAAGCAAAAGCACCGGGCTGTTTCAAAATGGTTCGTGGCAATTGAGCTCGACGATAGGTCGGTTGTTCAGACAAAACAACTCTCTCTCTCTCTCACACACACTACCGGTAACTAGCTAGCTATAGTCGCCATGCAGCGCGAGCGCCTGGAGGGATGGATGGTCAAGCAGATCGTGCACGCCGACCTGGCGAAGGAGACCGTGCTCCAGCTGCCCTCGAGAGCCAACGCGGCGTTCAAGTACTCGGAGGACGGGACTCGAACCGCGTCGCTACCGACTTCGCCCCGGAAATCCTCCTCAATTGCGTCGAGCTGTTCGCCGAGAAGAAGACCGATCACGTCGCAGTTTTCCACAACGACAGACTCGAAGAACCTCAGGAATGGAGCTTCCGGTATGGCCAATCCTTCAGGTATATTCGCAGGCTTGACGCCCCAGTCGCCTCCTCGACAGCGCACAAGTGGTGGTGGCGGTCGCAAGAACTCGATCTCGCCGGACGCGATCACGACCCACCGATCGCTCGAGCCGAACGCCAGCACGGGCCTCGAGAAGCAGTGGCGCGCGCACTTTTGCGATCCGACGCAGTCTTTCGTCGAGCGCGACGGCCACGTCGATCGCACCAAAGTGCTCAAGTGGAGCACCGGACTGTCGCAAGATGGTGGCGATGATCTGGACACCAGCACGTCTACCGCGGATACAGGGTCGTCGTCGCCGCTGTTCCTCTGGGGGCTGCCGAGAGAGCACATTGTCGACTACATCCGTCAGTCCGTGCTCCCGTCCTCGTGGTCCATGTGCGAACAGTGATACTCTATCTACCGCTTGACAATTTCCACATATTCAGGCGCTGCTGAGCCAATTTCTACTACTCTTTGTGTGGTATCTCGACAATGTTTACTTAGGTCCGCCAGGTTCACGGGCGAGTGGGAAGCCGTGTCGAGCGAGGTCGAGGACAAAGTGACATACCCCCAGGATCCAATGTAAGTCATCAGTACTCTGGTCCATTTTCCTCCATCCGTGAAGATCTGGAGACTTGGGTCGTAGCCTTTAACTCGTTTATTCAACTGTACTCTGATTTGTAGAGCCAAGGCACTGGCGTCACTGCCGCCTCTGTCCCCGACTGCCGGTACTTCTTCTTCTTCTTCGCCACACAGCGCCAGAAGGTGGATCAGTGGCAACCGCAGCATCACCGTTGGGTCCTCCTCCCATCACCATCATCCCAGCGGCGCTCAGACTGCTCGCTCGCCGCCAAAGAGACCGCACACGAGTCCGTTCCAGTCCACAACCACATCAGCAGCTTCAGTCAATCCTGGCTCGATAGGTGCTATTAATACTACGGGCAGCACTTCTGCTGCGCCAGCATCGCCACGGATCGCATCGACTCGCTCAGATGACAGGTACGTGTTTGATTTGGCTACTTCATATCGAACGGTTATGAGACCTGTTGATGCAACAGCTAATGAGCTCTTGGCCTCTCCTCTTGTGAGCAGGATCACGCGCATTATCAACGAACTGCGCTCGGACCCGAGCCTCTGGGAGGCATTCGCGGTAACGTGGACGCGTTTGACTAGCTAACTAGAAAATGGTTTCCAGACCCAGGTACTGACTGGGATGGAAATTGGTTCGTCGCTGATCCTTTTGGGCGTGGTTTTTGAACATGCAGCGCAACGTGAAAAAGTTCCAGGAAGAGCAGTGTCTGGTACGTCCAAGCATCCGCGAATTGGCTGGTGCCACATTGTTGTTTATGCATTACAAGAGTCTTCTAACTCAATCACTTGTGCTGATTGTTTGTTGGCTCCTGTTGCAGAAAAACAAGGCGTCCAATGTGCGCAACAGTTGTTTGCTTGTTTGCTAGCGTTTGCAACCATTTCATGCGCAAACCAACAAACGTTGTGTGTATGTGATTGCTTGTTTGCTCTCTAGAAAATCCACGAGAACAAGCAGCGCGTCATGAGTCCTCGACTCGCGACCACCATTGAAGAACGGTAAGTGCACAATACCAACAACAGCAACCAACAAACAACACTTGTTAGGCTTCTTGCCTTTGCACAATTTTAACGCATGCTTGCTTGCTTTGTTTGCTTGTTTGCTTGCTTGTTTGGTAATGCTCAATGTTGGTTATGGTTGCGTCTTTTGCACTAGCAAGAAGCAAGCCGAGGAGCGAATGGAGCGCAACAGGCGGCAGCGCGAGCAGCTCGTGCGCCAAGAGGAGCTCCGACTGGAGGCGCGACTGGAGAAGTACCAGCAGCGCTTCGCCGTGAAGAAGAAGCAACTCACGGCCGAGGAGCTGGCCAACACGGTTGGCTTCCGCCGGCGCAAGCTCTGGCTCTCGGCCGTGGCGTTCGTGCTGGTCACGAACAAGTGGCACGCCAAGTTCCAGCACATGAAGCAGGTGCTGCTGCTCGCCAAGCAGCAGTCGCGCGCCGCCAAGACGATCCAGCGGCTCTGGCGCAAGTGGAAGTGGCGCCACGCGTCCAAGCACACGGTCGTCATCTACACGTGGCTGCGCAAATGCATGTGGAAGCTGCTCTTCAACGTGCGCTGTCGGCGCAAGGCGCGCGTCGCGAGCATCCTGCAGCGCTTCATGATCGACCACTTCAGCGGCAGTCGCGAGACGCGCAACTTCAACCGCATGATGGTCAAGTGGCGCGGCAAAGTGATTCACTCGCAGCGGCTCGGAATGTACGGATCCTGGCTCGCATTGTTTTGTTTGGGTTTGGTGCTTGTCTGACAATGTTGTGTCTTGCCGTCCTGAATCGTAGGACTTTCGCGCAGTGCACTCGCGCGCGGCTGCATGCGCTTTCGCTCTGGTGGGACCGCATCGACCACGAGCGCCAGCGCAGCGAACGACAGCACCACGAGCGCTTCTTGCCCACGGAGGAGAAAGAGGCCGAGTGGGCCGCCATGCTGCACAGCCGCAAGCTCGTCAAGCGCACCTCGCAGCGGTTCTCGATCAACACCAACAGCACCGCGAGTCTCCACGCGTCCTCCTCGACGGTGATGGGAGGCATGGGCTCTAACAGCAGCAACAATAACAGTTTCTCAATTAGCAGCAACAACAACACCTCGAGCCCGCGCAACAAGAACAATAGCAGTGGTGGTGGTGGAGGAGGAGGCACGCTGACCCAACTGGAGCACATGAACGAGAAGCTCACGACCATGCAGCAGGTGCTCACGCCCTTCGAGATCCAGCGCCTGCAGCAGAACGCCTACCACGTCGTGCGCATCGCGAAAAGGTTTGGAAATTGTCGAAAGAAACATGGGAAATTGGTTCTGGATATCAATTGAAATTGTGTAAGTACCAAGCCTCGCTCGCACAATGGCTGAACCATTTTCCGATGTTTTGATATTTTAGTATCAAAATGCAGCTGCTGCAAGAATACCTCACCTCGGCCAGGAAAGAGTACATCCAGCGCCTCAACCACTTCAACGAGCAGCGCCTCTGCGCGAGCTTCCCCAGGTACAGCCCAAGTGTCAACGATACCAATTGGAAAGCTCTGATACCAACCGATTTCATGTTCATCAACATTGTGGAATTTGTGATTGTTTGAGACCAAATAGAGAAGTGCGGCTCGACGACGCGCGCGCCATAGTGCAGAACTCGCGCTCGTGGGGGAATCTCCTCGTGGACCAGCGACACAACTGCGGCGGCGGCACTCGTGGCAACAGTGGAAAACACACGTCACTGCAGCCCCGACCCACACTAGAGCTCTTCGCGGGCGAGCGGCAGCGCAAACGCATGGACGAGCTCGTGAAGAAGGGCGTGCAGCTCACCCTCGAGCGCGACCACGAGCAGCGCTTTGTGGTCGAGCGCCAGCGGCAGCAGCGCCTGTCCATGGATCTCAATGGGAGCAGTGGACTTCGACCAGGGTCGTCCAAGAAGCGCGAGTCTGGTACTGGAATTGGAACTGGTGCTGGTACTGGACAGAGCTCTTCAAGTGGTGACACGCCTTCCCTACCAGGAGGTCTTCGCAAGCGCCAGTCGTCCCGACACCTCGCGTTCATGCTGCCGTTCAAAGAGGAGCCGCTGCTGCCGAAGACGACCGTGCTGGAGGACGTCGACATGGAGTAGTCAGCAGATCGATCTCAGAACGGAAAGCGAGAAAGCAACAAGCAGCACGACACGAATCCTATTTATTCACAAATCTCTTAATTTAACGGCATCACGCAAAACCCCCAGCGATGCAATGAATGCTCCTACCTTGCGTGCTCTTGTCCTTGTTGTCTTTCTTGTTCTTCTTGATGATCTCCTTCTGTGTTTCTTGATTCTTGTTGGTCTTGTTGTTGTTGTTGTTGCAAATTTCGAAAGACAACCCCCGCAGTCGGGGGTTGTCATATTATACTCTATCCATGTGTTCCGCTTGCACTGCACGAGGCGAATGGTTGTTGTTTGAAGACCCTCGCAGCAGCTGCATGAAGCCCGAGTGATTCAGATTGTTGCTCAGAAGCACGCTGCCGCTCACCATCGCACCCGACTCGACGCCTTCTTCGTCATCAGAGTTCATCTCCTCGACCATCACGATGGTGTCGTCCCACGACAGGCTGATGCCCAGTTCCGTCTCGCGAATCGAGTCATGAGACTTCTCGCCCGAGTGGTTCAGACGCAACATCTCCTGCGGCACATTCGACACCGTCGTGCGCTTCATGGTCTTGAGCTGCGCCTCGTCCAAGTGCTTCGCCTTTGGCTGTCGGATGGTGAGACGAGCAGCGACCTCACCGCTAAACACGCCCGCCTGGGATTCAATCGGGATCGCTTCGATCAGGCCAATCGGCGATGAGATGCCCTTGAAACTGTAGTAGCCGTGCAGCTTGAACTGGAAGATCGTGCTCCCAGCGACTTCCTCCAGTACGTCAGTCTTGGAGATCGGTGCCGTTCGCTGCGGGATCGACGAGAACGCATTCCACGCGTCGCCACCAATCATGATCTGCCCTCCTGATGCGGACTTTGCTATTCTCGCGGTCTGGTTCACAATGTTGCCAAAGTAATCTGCGCGTCCGCTGGTCTTGTGCGGACTCACACTCGCCGGGACGCCCGTCTCAATGCCCATCGACATGGAAAACATGAGCTCCTGGTCCTCGCTCTCGCGGTTCCACTCGCGGAACTTCTGGCGAATGCGCAACTGGAACTCGCCGCACCACAGGATCGCGCTGCACGGGTTGAAGAACGCGAGCATGAAGTCGCCCTGGAGCTCTTGGCACTCGTACCCGTTGTGTTTCCGCAGCAACTCGCGCGCGACCATACAAAGCGTCTTGATACGATCTGCGAGCTCTTCTGCGTGACAGCGCACGAGCGGACGGGCGCCTTCGATAAATGTAAACACCATGGTCACGGGGCGATGTGCCGACGGCGCGTCACGCATGCCGAGCGACAGCTGGTGCGGGGATTTCAGGTTCGGGAAGCGACGCATCTCGAGGTCGCGCGGCAGCAGCAGCATGAGCGCCACTTCGTCACCCAGCACCGAGTGGCAGCCGAGGTCTTCGACCACAGGGTTGCCGAGCTGCACGAGCTGCTCCTTCAGTCGATCCCACACACTGTCGCTCAAGATGATCTGGCCGCCGTGGGCATAGTCGCTCACAGTCTTGGTCCACTTGACAGCATCGGAGAGCGACTTCTCAGCGACGACGTCCGGGTCTGCCGTGTGGATCACCATCCGCACGCGGAAGCCTCGATAGAGCAGCGTGTTCTTGCGCGACTTGCCGTGCGTCGTCACGTACACTTCCTTCATGTCGTTGAACTGCTTGAGCAGCTTGTCGTTCCACGCCGCGTACACGAGACTCAGCTGCAACGACAGGCACCACTTGGCCGCATGAAACTCGGACGCAAACGCGATCACAAAGAGTCCCGAGCGCGTGTGGCTGAGGATTTCCTGGCCGCCGTACTCGGACGACAGGCGCGAGAGCACCGTGTGTTCGTAGAGCAGCTTGGCGTCCTCCATGAGGTCCTTCGCCTGCAGCACCATCTCGCGGAAGCCCTGCACCGAGACCTGCACGAGCACCACTTTCTCCCAGCGTACGGGGATGAGGTCGCCCAGGTCCGTCTTGATCTTGGCGACTGACGTCTTCTTCTGCATCATCGAGTTCGCCGAGCTCGCGGCCATCGAACTCGACGACGAGTTCATCGCGCTGCCATACTCGGACATGGACTCGGTCGACGACGTCTTGCTGCCGGCCGAGTCAATGGGCGGCAGGTGCGTGCGCGGCAGGTTCCTGGACGACGCCGGCCCCAGCGTCGGACTACTATTGAAGTGGTCGCACATGCGCTTGCGCACGGCCGCGTTCAGCTGCTGGCGAAGGTGCTGCTGCTGGAGCTGCTGTTCCAGCTGCGCGCACGACACTTGTCGTCGCAGCACGGGGGCCACGGCGGCGCTGTTGCTGTCGTCACTGTAAATGTTGCTGTTGCTGCTGTTGTTACTGGTGAAGTTGCTGTAGCTGCTGTTGCTGCTGGTCATGACACTGCTGCCGACGCTGCTGCTGCCACCGCCACTGCCGCTACCGGGCACGTCGATACTGGGCGAGTCCCCGGGCATCACACGCACCTCCGTGCCGCACGCGACTACCTTCACCGCCTGCTGCTTGGCGTCCGCGAGCGCGCGCTCGTCGTCCAGGCTCGCGCGGTTGTGCACCGGGTACACGTTCGGGTTATTGCGGAACGAGTCGCTGGACGTGGCCGAGTTCTTGTCGTCGTTGTAGGACATGAACTCGCCGCCGCGCGGGGAGCCGTTCGGCCGCCCCCACGTGTCGCCCCTGCGGCTCTCGTCGTCAAAGCCGTCGTCCCTGTGCACGTGCTGCAGATACGGCGCCAGTTCGCGCACGATGTCGTTGCGCGGCAGGCATTTCTCCAACACGCGCATACAACACCACCAACACATGCTTGCTTGCTTTGCTTGCTTGCTTGTATCTTGTGTTGTGCTTGCTTGTTTGCTTGCGCAAAGCGTTGTTCTTGCTTGCTGGTTGTGCTTGCTAGTTGTGCTTGCTGGTTTCTCGATCCGCACTCGCTCGACCTGTGTATTACGGGACTGACCTGTGTGTTCGCCTGTGAACCTGTTTGATTGATCTGCTTGCTTGCTTGTTAACCTGTTCGCTTATTGGTTTGTCTGGCTGCTCTCACACAGCACACAACAAACACGCACAAGACACCTGCGCGCCGCGTGATACGTCTCGCCGACGCTCGCTTGTTCTCCTCCTCCACTGGGGCGCTTACTTGGTAGCTGGTGCCGCTGCTGCTTCTGCGGGTTTCTTTGCTTCTTTCTTCTTTCTTTTCCCAGGCAGGCGCCTTGTGTGCTGCCTGCCGTCGTCCGTCCGTCCGTTAACAAAAGAAGCGAGTCGAGACAAAGGGAAGGAAAAGTTTACAAACCTGCGTGGACCACGTACAATTTCAGGAGCAAGTTATTTATTTAGGGTTCATGACGGAACAAGGTTATTTGCAATTAGAGCCAGATCTGCGTAAGAAAACCTCTCGTTAGGAAATGGACACAAGCTAGAATGACAGGATACGCATTTACACAGGTACACAATTGTAAACTACGCGCAGGGAAAAGCGTTGTGGTTGGGTGAATTTTGAAAAATGTGTGCAAAGTCACCATCGGGCGTAATCTGGGCTGGTAATTTTTACGCAAGGGGCTGTTTTTTGTTTCTCGCGCTCGGCTCTAATCAACAACCAGAGCGCAGACTGTCTGACTCTCTCTCTCTCTCTCTCTCTCTCGATGCGAGCAAGATTGGCAGCTTTTTGATCCGCCGCTACGCCCATCCACTCTCTTTGCCCATTTGTCCGTCCTTCCTTTCACGCATAGCAAGTGTGTGTTGCACATGCTTGCTTGTTGTTGTTGTTGCTTGCATGGGAGAACAACAAACAAGGGCACTTGAGTGTGTTTGTGCCAGTTGCTGCTGGCAATCATCACAAAAGGAAAGAAACGCCCAGTTTACGAGCGATTTGGAAATTTTACTTTACTCCGTCTATCTTGTTCTTGGGATCGTTATTTAGGATGCGAACCCAACAAAGGTGTTGGTTGCGGCGTGTTGGTTTTCGTTATGAGATTTGTGTGGTGGATTTTTCCTTCTTCGTCCTTCTTGCGCAGGGCGTTGTTTGTGTGTGTGTACTCATCCATAACGCAAACCACGAGTGAACAGACACCCACTGTCGCCAGCAGCAGCACCACCACCGCCACACACAGGAGCTAACTGTAAGGCGCGAGTCGCGTGCTTGCTTGTCATCGATCCTTCCCACGCAATCCGCCAAGCCGCGTCTACTGTACGGAGAGAGAGTTGCCCACCACAGCCATCCTTGCCAACAAGCCACACAGCAACAACAGCAAGAACAAACCTATCTGCTTGCAAGTTTGCTTGCTCAGCATGTTGGTTTCCTGTTGGCCAGATCTTGCGTGGACAGGCGCACTTATGGAGCGTACCGTGATCTCCCACCATACCTTCTCTTTTTAAACGGAGTGAAAACGCAGCACCGTACCGTGAGCTCCCATCTTGCTTCCTCTGCCGTGTTCATATTGATGATACTTGCTCTCAAATGGAAACGTGCATTAAGCGATGCGCATGTAGTCGCCTGCAAGCAATTGAAAGAGATGCGGTCGATCTCACTGGCTCATTATTTTGACGCCCCTTTGTGTTTTGTGCACGCGTCCTCTCAAGTTGCGCCATTTTAAAGCAGAAGCGCGCTCTCTCTTTCTATGAAAACTAACACGAACGACATATCTACCAGCCAACCAGCGCAGACGAATGAAGCCATCAACAGTATCTACGCATTCGCAGCCACGCATTCTGCATCCATCGACCGAGCACCCGCTGACTCATCCGTTTCACGTTGATAAATGATGGATGGGGGTGTGACTTGCTGCTGGGACCACATGCACGTGTGGATTCATCTATCTCCGCCGGCTCTTGAATCTCGAACCTCTCTCTCTTGCTTGCTTGTTTAACACAGAATTACGCCTTTTGGCTCGCGACGATCAGCACCAGCGTGATGTACATCTGGATCTTCTCCTTGATCATGAGCATGAACGCAGACGAGAGCGCTCCCTACAAACGCACACGCAAGCAAACAAAAAATCGCAAGACATGTCAAAAAAAATATGTGATGACCAACAACAACAACACCACTAGCACGCGTCTGCTTGTGTGTTGGTTGTGGTTGCATGCGTACCTTGGTGAGCTCCGGGCCGAGGCCGCGGTAGAGCGACAGTGCACCCTCGTCCTTGTAGACGCGTTGCAGTGTGCCGACGATGCCTTCGTCCTCTTGCGCGGCAGGCGTCACGCTCGTCTCAGCCTCCACAGTCTTCTTCGCCTTCTTCTTAGACTGCACGATCACCTTGGCGCGGATGTACGGGAACAACAGTAGTGTCGCGACCGAACGCGCAAGCGCGCCGAGAACAAACGCCTGCATATCGCAACAATATACACAACGACACACACACACACACAAACTATTAGACACAGCTCACAACAACTCGATCACGACAACGTACGCACCTCGAGAGCGCCGAGCGACTTGGACGCCTGCTTGAAGCGGCGCAGGTAGAGCTCCTTGACGCGCTCAAAGACCGTGTACTGGATTGCCGGCTGCAGACAGAGCACAAAGTACGCCTGGAAACCCTTGTAAAAGCCGCGCACGCCGCTCTCCTCCAGCACGCTCTTGATGATCTGCAGCACGCCGCCGCCGCTGCCCGCGCCGGTCTGCAGGCGCGTGGCGATCACCTCCATGGGGAGTGTCACCGGCAGGTGCGTGAACTCGCTCAAGTACCCGATGAGCAGGTTCGTAGCCGTGCCGATGGGCTTGCCGTCCTTAGGCACCACCACCTGCGCGAGCATCGTGTACGCGTAGAAGTAGAGGAACTTGGAGACCGAGGACTCTGCGGTCTTGTACTGGATGCCCTGGTAGAGCGACTTGACCGCGGCAAAGTAGTCTTTCGTCGACTTCTTGTCGCTCTCGTCGTCATCGGTGGACAGCGCCTTGGCGCCCGACTGCATGCGCGTCTTGAGCGTGTCCAGCGGATACAGCACGCTGGTGGCGACGAAGCCGCCCACGCCCGCAGCGGTCGCAGCCGCCAGCATCTCCATCGGTTTGCTCAAAGCCATCGTTCTTCTTCTTGGTGGTGGTGGTGGTGGTGGTAGTGGTGGATATCGGAGCTCTTGGGCTTTTCTTTATGGCTGAGTTTACAATTGAATTGAACTGAGTTGCTGGGTGCCGCTTCATTATTTTGCGGGATGTGTGCCGAAGGTAATGCAGTTTGGAAAGCATTGATTGGCTTATATTCAAACAGTAATATTGTTTTAGCCAATCAAGCTTGAAATTGACTTTCTGCAATGTTGATGAAACAAACTCATGAAATGACAAAAGCAGGGGATGTTTGCTTTCAAAAAGACAAAAGTGGCAAAATGCAATGACAAACTTCAACATTTGGTTGAAGTCCGACGTGCGCTTCAGCTCTTCCATGGAAACAGTGGAGCCATGCGCGCCATTGGAACCATTCATCGCCTGGAAGTTGGTGCAGTATTCGTGTGGACTGATACATTTTTGTATGGCTCGTAGCATTCTGCCCGAGTATATGTCTCAGTCTGGCAGGAGATAGTGAGCCTCACTGTGAAGTGCCGTTCAGTGAAATTCAAGGCGACACAAGTCCATTCTACTCGACCATTTCATTTCTTTTCATTGGTTCCAAGAGATGAAATCGAAGCGGAAGACGGTGCTCGTGTGCGACAGATCCATCCGTCTCAAGGTCGCAGTTGACACTGACCAAGTGTGCACCCAACACCTCCAGCGAATGGATGGATGCCTATCATTTTACGAATCGACTCGTTTCGCTGACAAGTTTTCGGTTTTGGCCAGCAGCATTTTGATACTGCATAGGTTTGCGCTCCGTAATGTCTCCGTAGCAAATTGAATGGTTACCGATGCCAATGCGCTCGGTGCAAGTGCTGAATAAACGAATTCTCGATAGACCCGATCCGTCGGAGCACTGAATGAAAGCTGTCGTCGACACCATTTGAGAGTGGGTGAGCATCTGAGACAGATGCACGTCGGGTGAACCGGCGGCACAAGGGCGAGGCAGACCAGGCGGACTTTTGTGTTTTGTGGTGGCCCGGTAGAGCAACCTCCGCCAGAGTGCATCGAGAAAATCGATCATCAGGTCAAAATAGAGGCAACTCAATTGCCTTTTTGAAAAGCAATTGAGTTGCCTCTATTTTGATTGTTTATTGCCCTCGTTTTGAGGCAACAATCATGTTTGCAGTCGGCGTGAGCGATGGTTTGATTACGCCCGAGTCATGCAGACGCGCGCATGCGTTGATTTATCCATTGTCACAGGCAGTACCCACCATTTTCATGTCCACGCACGAGCAAATAAACTCTATTCCGCCTTGACACCCTTGATAGATCTCTGGAGCTCTCTCCTCAAATCCATGCATTCTTACATGGGGTTACTACAGATGGAGAGCGAAATGAACTGACTCCCTCTCAGAGGTTGGAATTCTAAAGTTTCTCCATTTATACAGTGAATAGTAACTTCAAGTTTGGCAAACTGGTGTGTGTGTGTGGTTCACGCGCGAGATGACGACAAGCTTTCTCGAATAGAAAGAATTCAATTTCTTAACGTAAGCCCGCGACAACCCGCCCAGAGCTGGCAGTCTGTTGGTTTCCAAAACCAGCATGCGAAAACTGACCAACAGACCTACCGAGTTCGAGAATTTCCGATACAGTTGAACACTCAGAATTCGCAATTATGATACGCAAAACTGTGTGGTCTTTCTTATTAGTGTGTCCTTTGGTTGCCATTTTGAAACTTGCAGTCAACGGCAACTGCAACCATAACCTGCTGTTCATCATTTTTTATTTATCTGAGTCGGGTAAGTCGGGCTGGTCGGCCGCAGATAGTCGGACCGAAGGCGGTGCTTCTTTTCTGCGGCCAAAAGGGCAGTAGGATCAGCACTTGCATCACGCGCGTGGGCGGACTCATTATGTATGCCCCAGCAACTAATCCATCGGCTTGTGGCTCCTTCATGCTTGTCCCATGACGACTGACGCCACCAAATCACCACCATTTGGCTTTTGAGCCAACCAAACGGCCTGGCATTTCGCTCCGAACTTCCGAATTCTCTTCTCGCGTTCCCTCGTCGCATCCCCAGGAAAAACGCCATCATCATTCTCTACGTTGTGTGAACGTTGCTCTTGAGTTGCGCTATTGTTGCTTGAGCAAGCAAAAGTATCGTGACCAACCCGGTGATGCTCCGACCCGTACCTTCAAAAGGTCATTTCCGGATTCTCCGCCAAAAACTCAACAACAGTCCGCCCCATCCGCCACTCTGCTCTCTCTATTGCGCTCTGTGTGTACGACGATGAGCGACTCCTCTGTGCTGAAGACCGGTGGCGCTGCTGGCTTCTGGGGCCCCACGACCGCCACGATCGACTGGTGCGAGCCCAACTACCAGCACAGCTTCTACGTGGCCGAGTTCTGGAACACCGTGAGCAACCTGCTCTTCGTGCTGCTCGGGCTCTATGGGCTGCGCAACTCGATGAAGCAGGGCTTCGAGCCGCGCTTCCACGCGCAGTTCATCGCAGTCATCATCACGGGTCTTGGCTCGGCCATGTTCCACGGCACGCTTCAGTTTGTGTACGTAGTTGTTGTTGTACGCGTCCATTTCTGTATGTGTGTGTATCTGTGTGGGAGTGAGTGATGGCTGGAGACTGACCGACTGAGCTCTTTGTTTTGCATTGTGACAGCCACCAGCAGTGCGATGAGACACCGATGGTCTGGGCCATGCTCGTGTGGTACGTACTGCCGTTGTATAATGTGCGTATCGAATCGCTCGCTGCGTTTGCAAGTTGGCTTACCTGCACGTGTGTGTATCCAATATGTGCTGTGAATCAGGATCTACATTGTGTACAGCAACGAGATTCAGCAGCTCAAGATTCCGGAACCGGCGGTGATCGCGGTGCTGACGTTCCTGGGCGTGGCGTTCGCGATCGTGCACGCGATCTACCGCTTCACGACCGTGTTCCAGCTGTTCTTCGGCACGCTCGCGATCCTCTGCTGCGTGCGCCTCTGCATGTATTACTCGCGCGTGAAGGACCCGCGCGCCAAGGCCGTGGCGATCTCGTACGTGCGCAACAGCCTTATCGGCTTTGTGTTCTGGATGGTCGACTACCACTACTGCCACCACATGAGAGAGCTCCCGATCAACCCGCAGGGCCACGCATGGTACGTTCGAACAAAGTGTCTTCTGAAAATTTTGACGAATATGTACCTGAAGACACGAATCTAATGGAGTGCGGATGGGCTGTTTCTCACAGGTGGCACATATTTATGGGCATCTCGAGCTACCACGGCCCCGTGTTCATGCAGTACGTGCGCATGGAGCAGCTCAAGCAGAAGGGCGAGGTGCTGGACGCGTGCTTTGGCATTCAGACGATCGTCATTCACGACCTCAACGCTTCGTCTTCCTCCCAGGACCAGGACGTGCCGCACAAAGTCAAGTCCATTTAGGGCCCGCAGAGGTGCGTTGTTGCATTAATGCCTTCTTGCTTCTTTCTTAGCGTATCATCATGCGTGAAGACCGACTAATCAAGTCCACGAGGTGGTCGGTTGGGCTGCATTTATTATCAGTTGTTTTCTTACCAAAAAATACAAAGTCAAAAGATCTATGCTATTTGTACAAAACGGGTGGTCGTTATTCGTCTACAGCTGCCTCTGTTCGTAGCTGTCCATCTTGGAATTCTTGCGCATGAGCTGCAGCACGGGCGGCAGTCCCGAGTCCGGCAGCGGCGTGATGGAGCGACTCGCGAGCCCCACGGGCGTGAACAGCGCTGTCCCGGTCCCTGACAAAGTCCCGATGCTGTTGCTGTTGTGATTGTGAGCATTGTTCCCCATGGACGATAGCGTCGACGCCGGTGGCCGCACGGCGCTCAGCGCCTGGTGCAGCGGCAGCTTGCGGTCGTGCACCTTGACCAGGTTTGCCTGCGCGCTCTTCATGACGCCGAGCAGTCGTTCGATCTCCTCGAGCGTCACGTTCATGGCGTCCAGCTCCGAGTGGATGACACTCGACTCCTCGGACTGGGACGAGTTGCCGCGCACGAGCTTGCCCGCTCGTCCTCCCACGGTTTGGTGCGAGTCGCCGCTGCTGCCATCGTGGTCCAGCGTTGCGCCATGGATGAACGGCTCGCGGTGGTCGTTCTCGCCCTGGTCCTCGACGTTGCTCACGTCCACCGCGTGGGCGTTGTCGAGCACCTTGACGTTGTAGAAGTTGGCCTTAAGCCGCGTGTCGCGACGGCGCTTCTCAGACTCGGCGAAGAGCCGGTCGTAGATCTGCGGGTAGAGCTCAAAGACCTCCTCGGCGTCCCTGCGCTGCAGGCTCTTGAGTTCGCAGAACGTAGCGGAGACCATGGTGCACGAGCGCGTCATGTTGCGCAAGAGCCCGATCTCGCCGAAGAAACAGCCCTGCTTGAGCACCGCGAGCACGACTTCGTTGTCCGGTGAGAGCACGCGCACTTTGCCGCGGCTGATGATCACCATCGAGTTGGCCGGATCGCCCTTGTGGAACACCACGTCGCCGCGCATGTACAGCTGTGTCTTGAGCTTCATCACGACGCACGCGAGGCACGAGTCCGAGCAGCCCTGGAAGAGCGGCACCGTGGCGATCAGTCCGCGGTGGATGTAGAGCGCGATCTCAGACCGCAGCGCCGGCGAGAGGTCCTCGTCGTCGTAGATCGCCTTCTCGTACCGGTCTGAAGTGTTCTTCATGCGCCAGAGCGTCTCGTAGTAGGCCTTGGTGGCTTTACGGAGCTCAACGGGGATCTGCAGCGACTTGAGGTCGTTCATGACCATACGCACTTTGTCCTGGTACTGCACGGCGCGACTGCTCGAGCCGATCACAACCGCAGTCACGCTCGCGAGCGTGAGGCAGCTGAGGAGGAACCCGAGCACCGCGAGCACGGCGCAGAGGAACGCGGACTCGCGCTTCACGGGGATGCTCGAGATGTTGAGCAGCAGCGTGACTGCGGCGTAGAGCGACTCGCCGTACGCGACCATCTCGTCGTCGTAGTCGGCGATGTCGACCACGTGGTCGACCCAGAGGCACGCGACCCAGTGGATAATCGAGATGTAGGCCGCGAGCGTCTGCAGCGCGTACGCGTACCGCATGTACTTCCTAATGAGATAGAAAGAGAAAATGTCGAAAGTGAGAAATTGGTCCAGCCATCGCCAAGCCAAAATGCTGACAAGTTCCGGAAATGGTTGGGAGAGGAAGAAACTCACTGAACAAACTTGATGATTCGAGCGATGCGAAAGAGTTTCTGTGTGGTGGTGGTGGTGACAAGCAATGGTGAGACCCCATTGAAGGTAACAAGTCATGCATTTTCCATTGGAAATGGAAGTGAACACCATTATAAACTCAAATGCAAGCGAACGTACCGGCACTTTGAGGTACTTGACGGATGCCTTGATGGCTTTGCGCTCGATACCGGACGAACTCGTACCGACAAAGTACTCGATCGGGATGGACCCAACGAGGTCAATGATGAACCAGCCCTGGAAATATTATGTAGTTCATATAGCAGGGAACATAATAATATTGGTTAAAGTCGAGAATAACCAGGACGGTGGACTCATGGATACAGTTTTACTTACTTTCAGGTAGCGCTTGGCGACTTTCTTGCTGTCCATGACGACATCCGTGTCCACGACGTATCCGGTCCTAGAGGCACCCAGCAGCAAGGTCACATTGAGAGTTAGAGGTAGACAACCAATTTTTTCAGGAGAGCTCATTAGAATAGAGCAACAAGCACCTGAAGTTGGCGATGATGTCGAGGATGTAGATCGCATCGGTGACTTTGTAGAACACTTTCCAGTACTCCTTGCCACCTTCGGTGAACGAGATCGAGTACGGTATCCGCCACATGAGCAAGATCGTGACGCACGCCATGAGCATATCCCACCAGTAGCGCATCATCGAGTCCGGCAGCAGCATGTACTTGTACTTGACGTGATTGGACAGCATGAGTCGGATCTGCCGCTCCTGCTCGACGACCTTGAGTGACACGCGGTTTGACGCCGGCACGACCTCCGCTTTCGATCCGCCAAAGCCAAACGACAGCCTCCCTCGACTCCGAATCGGATGCAGCGTGCTCGAGAACGAGTGCGAGGGCTCATGCTCCTGCCGCGCCAGCACCTCCGCCAGGTTGTCGGCCATGAGCCCAGCTGGAGCGACGGTCTGGGACTTGCTGGCGACGCCAGAGCCCAGTTTCGAGGCGACTCGATCACGCTCGTCGACCATGTGGACTTGGTGATGATCCGAGAGAGAGATCAAGTAGCAGAGCAACCTTGGCCGTCGACTGCGAGACGAAATTAAAAATGAAGTTGCGTTTAGTTTCAGACAACAACTGTGAAATGGGAAACCCCACACATCGCCCACTAATGAACGGAGAGGAGGGGGTGTTGTATAAATGGACCAGAGACACCACAGGGTACTATAATACCGCCAGAGGTATTTTTGGAGAAGCGACAAAGGAAAATAGAGCAAGAAGGATGATCCCTGGTGATCGTGCTGTCTGAACAGCAGACAACCCTCACAAAACTGGTGATTTCCTTCCCGAAGTTAATTTACTGTCTTGAATGGTTCGAATGCTTGCGAGAAAAGGTTCTGTAATAAAAAATTCTTACAAAAAATTAACCCAAAACAAGACAGTAAATTAACTTCGGGAGGTGTATCTCCTGCCAAGTTTTCTATCTATCTATCGCAAAAGTAACTTCGAGAGGAACGTCTCCAGCCAATTTTTCTATCATCGCTTCAGTCCTTTGGAAGCGGTTGTCTGCTGGGCTGGTCGCAAGCACTAAAGCGATAAAGGATATTTGGGTGACAGAAGACAAGCTGAACGAGATGGCATTGGTTGTTGGGCAATGCGCGTGGTAGGTAATACGCCATTGGATCTCAATCGTACGTCCATCTTGATCCAGGCGAAAGCTTGAACAGCCCTTGAGGCGCTGTTCTAAGTGTGGGTCGTGTTCAGTGGTCATGACTGAGCTCGACTCGACGACGGCACGCATCAAAGCTAGCCCCAGTTTACAGCGGCGGGGGCTGTCCAGGACCACCGCCCTGCGAACGACGGAACGGCGAGCGCGCGGAAGTTGCTAGAATTGGCTGGCTACGGTGACGGCAACGAATCCGCGCGTGGAACTCTGACCGACTTGTCACTTTCGCGGCACCCGTACG
The DNA here is from genome assembly GCA_023333705.1 of Globisporangium viniferum. Classification (NCBI taxonomy): domain Eukaryota; phylum Oomycota; class Peronosporomycetes; order Pythiales; family Pythiaceae; genus Globisporangium; species Globisporangium viniferum. Next base: position 49,566 of record JAASFI010000140.1, read on the forward strand.
CCGAGCGCACAGCTCTTTTTGCATCCAGCAATCGTCGCTGCTGGTGAGTACGAGCCATCTGCGAGCACTGCCACAGAGCGACGATACCAGGTACGTCTTTCCAGCTGCGCCGCTGGAACCAACGAATTGCCGTGGGGGTCTCCAACCCAATGAACGCGAAATTGTAGTGAGTCTGGTGTTCGCCGTTCAGCTTCGATTCGATCAACGTGGTAGAGGGGCATGCCGGAATCGCTATGGAGTTGCACCGGCGCACGATCGCTTCGTGTTTGTGAGGTCAACATTGTCGACTCGGCCAGCTGGCAAGCTGGCGGTGGAGAGCAACATTTTGTCTGCGAAGTACTTTCTTTCTGCATGTAGACTGTTTGCGCGATTCGACCACGCACAGCGAGCAGAAATCCTTTGCGATTTTCAACATCGTCGCTTATTGCACGCTTACTTTAACCTTAAGTATACCGTTTGACTCAACAAATTGCGTTGTCTTGTTCATTGTGTTATTGTGCTTGTCTTGGCCACAGCGCTGGTTCGACGCATCCGATCGACATGCAGCTGCGTTGTGTTTGCGTGCCTCATCATCATGGTACGTATGTGGATATTTAAAGCTTGATGCGGCGCCAAGCTCGTTCGCAGCCGTGACGGTGTGGTCGCCCGCAAGTCGAAATTGTTGACAATTTGACGATCGAATGACGATGTGTAATTCTCTCCCACCGCCAAAGTAGCACACACCCAAAAATTGAAGGTTTGATAGGATGTCGAAGGTAGTCCATGCAGAACATGGAGTGCCGGTCGGGTGGATGCTGATGCTCAACGCAAACTCAGCCATAGGGAGTATGTTGATTCAGGTCTTCTGAAACCAGGCGTAGTTGCGAAGGGTGTTGCTAAGAACGCTGTTAGCATGTTCTGTTAGGCTATCCGTCTCACGGTGGTCCATCATGCAGACTTAAGCTTGATCCCAAGCAGATCAAAGACACTGGTTGTAATGAGATCGCGTACTTCAGCGAGTACGGATGGTCTGATCGCGCTCGCACCTAAGCGAGGACAGACGATACAGCCGAAGGATCGAGCGAGATGAGCGCTGGTCTGGCGAGGAAGCAAGAGAAGAGTGGTGTGGATCGAATGAGCGTGCTGCGGCGAGTGCGTGGCGAGGAAGGCGGGACGTGAGACGGAGGAGAGAGGAGTCGAGGTGGGGAGAAGTTTGGAGGAGGAAGTGGTTGTTTGCATTGGGGTAAATTGGAAAGTGAGAATGAAAAGCTGTTGTGTTAATTCCTACTTCCTGCCTCTCTGTTTCTTCTCCAGGGGCGCCCCTTGTGGATAAGACATGGGGCGTAGGATACAGGTGCGTGTCTATGCCGTGCGGCACAGATGGTGCCGTGTCTTTACCTCTACTGGATTCTTTTGATTTCTTAACTATACTATTTGAATCTTCAATGAGAGAGCACGTGCTTGCGTGCTGCATGCGTACCTCGTGATTGCGCTTAATGTTTACGGACAGTAACTAAAATAACCTAAGAATGAATGTAAATAAAAATTTACGCTATTTGACGCTGAGACTGAAGGTCCATCCTTACACTGGCCCAAAAACGGAGGTCTTCTCGCGACCGAGATAGACGCCGAAAAGTGAGTCATGGTGCTCGTAGAGGATTTGAGTCTTGAGACCCCCATCGTGTGAAATCACAACACGCAGCTCGTATCCATGTAACATCTCGTTATTGAGCGACGATTCGACAGGATGCATCGCGGAAGTGACGTCTGATTTCAATACTTGCATCGCGAGCAGATGCAATTGCTTGTAGTCAGACCGATGACTCACCGCGTCAGTGTGCAGATGGGGCTCCCCGGGTTGAAACGACAACAAAATTGTATTCCGCAAACAAACGCAGCTAACGTGCCATGCGTTACGATAAGTGTTGAACTTGTGTCACTGTGCGCAGCGTGCGACTGTAATGGGCCTCTCATTACATGTCTCAGTACGTATCCCACAGGGTGCTGGGCACCGGAGATGAGGCAAAGAGAAGCGGGACATGTCTCTACAGGGTAAGACATGGGAGCCAGGGTTAAAGATAACCAGTTGAGCTCTAGATGAAGTGATGACGCAGCACCGCCATTACTCATCTTCCCAGCAACCATCTGGTGACACTGCATCATCGACATGAGAGTTCAAGATTTGCATTCAAGTACAGAATGATGGTTCCTGCTTGGGGAACTAGACTGGTGACGCGGTAGACGTGTCTCTACCAGTTGAAGTGAGTGGCGCGGGCCAATCACTTCGCAGGGAATTTTCCATAGGATTTCAAGTTCAAAGTCCTATGGGTTGAACCTCACAGTGTACCCAAGGTTTTATATATCAGTCGTAGGTTTTATTCATG